>BLKR01002018.1:0-145000 GCA_011170035.1 Teleogryllus occipitalis
AGTCAACTACAAACCCTCTTTCATATCACAATACTTCTAAATATTCGTTGAGAATAATCATATTATTCATAATAATCACTATCTTACGAATTTAAGGATACATGTACGTAATTAACTCCTACTTTTTATCCTCTCACGGTGTATCTAAAGTACGCTTCAGAGTGCCAAGAATAGTTACCACATTCATATTTTTCAGGATAAAGTTACTGTGTTGAACACGAGAGTGCCCATTTACGACTCCACAAATTATATCTCATACACCGAGAAAGCGTAGGTTTGCACCGATGTGGCGGCACAATTCTCACCGCAGCTGAGTAGTTGGTTCATACGATGCCATTACTTTGGTGCTTCTTAAAGCCGACAGCTCTCATAGGTGGTTGTCGTTAATTCTTTCTATCACTTGCCAATGGATAACTTAAACAACCGGTGCCAAACAGCTCCAAGGAGACTTTCACACCCCTCAAATCCCATTCTTTGGGTGATTTAAAGAGCTCATTTCCCATTACTACATGGCATCTCCCTATCATTGAGAATGACATCGGATTTACGCTTATGCACATCTCAGGCAATGCATCGAATTGATCATTGGTACAAAGCAAGAATCATTTGTTACTTATAGTTCCGAAGCATTAGAAAAATCAAGAAAGTATCATAATCCTTCTAGAAATAACGATTTCCTGCATTACATCCCGTTCACTCACCTTACGTATACTCTCACTCACCTTAGAAAGACCGTTACGTTAGAAACACCATACTCGTTGCACTTTCTCACCTCCCCCTCCACTTTCCTCTCACGTCACAGGCTTGCTCATCGTCAGTATCATCTGCCACCTCTCCACCCGCAACGTGAACCGCGTCATCGCCGCGATCCCAACCTCCCGACACCCGCGTTGACCCTCACGAACGACTCTACCACCCTTACTGGTTTCCCTTCCTCCTCTCCCCTCCTCCGCTGCTGACCCTGCTGGGGCGGTGCCCCGCTGGTGGGAGAGTCCTGGTTAGGGGGATGCTCCACTAGCCGACGGGAGGTCGGCGCCGGATCTCGCCATCCAGCGGGGGAAGATCACCGCCATCTTCCGGGGGGGACATGCAATACACTCACGGGAATAATGACCAAAGCAGTAACGCGCCCGGAAACACGAAAAAATGAATCAATCAATCCGATGCTGACCCGACCGCCGCCATCCTTCCCACTGCAGTAGTTTCCGCCGCTCTGATCTCCTTACCGTCTCACCCCACCCCATTTTTCTCGCCACTCCTTTGCCATCCTCCACCGTCCTCGCTCCCATCGCCATCATCGTCACCTCCACCGCTCACACCATAATCTCGCCCTAGCCGCTCTGGACGCTATCACGACCGATTACGACGCCCTCAAGACCCCCTATTCGTTCCTCTCACCCCAACGGCCCTGTTGCCGTCAATCTAGCGGTCCCATAGCTCCCATTCCATCGCCCCCATGACTCCTATCGCCTCCATCGTTCCAATCGCCACTATCATTCCCATTATCCCCATCGATTCCATCGCCCCCATCGTTCCCATAGCCCCATAGCCCTTGCCGCATTCTCTTCCCCACCCGTCTCCCACCTTTACAACTTCCTCTTTCCTCGTCGCCTCTTCCCCACCCACAATCCTCACAGCTCTTGCCACCAACTCCGTACTTTCCTCCAGAGCGCCTCCAACATCCCCTCCCTCTCCCAGACGGCGCTTCCATCTCCGGCCTCTCCGGCCACTACCTCCACCGCGGCCGCCGCCGCCGCCGTCCTTTTGCGGTCTGCGTGGGCCTGGGGCGTTCTACCCGTCTCGGAGTTGCGCGCCCACGGCGGCGGCGGCGGCGGGCGCGGTCAGGGCGACCCCGCCCCCTCGACCCTCCCCCCTCTTCATCGGTCGACCTGCGCTCGTGGCCGTCCATCCTCCGCCCGCACGCGCCCTCCCCGCCTCTCCTCGCCCCACTCCTCTTCGCACGTGCGCTGCGGAACGGAGGTTCGCCTTCAAGTGCACGATCGCCCTCCGACAACACGTTGCTCAGGATGGGAATTGTGTAGAACATCAGCGCTCAGGTATAGAGAAATGTATATTTGGCGTTATTGGGTCGGTAGTCCGACTTCGCCAGCCAGCTATCGGTGTCCTCCATGTCTGGGACAGGTTTAATTCCCATGCTTGGGGGTAAGAGCGACATGAGGTGAATATGACGTATTCTCTTCACCGCAACTTGCAAGATCCTCCTGCTTGAGCTTTTTTTCGTCACACAGCTACAGAAACTGGGACGATTTTAATGGAAAGCTACAACTCTATTATTCCCCGACCTGGAATCGAACCCGGGACCCCAACGCGGGAAGCTAGTACGCTGCCCATGAGCCATTCGAGAGGCGTACCAGATAAATGAAAAGTTTTATTTGTCATGCAGAGGCAATATTTGCATTTGTTTGTTGGTTATTAGTGCGATACCGGGCACGACAACTACTGAGATCATTCGTCCCGTAAGTGTAGTGCATTATTTTTTTCGTCAAGAGGTGGCAGTGATATTTTTCCGCTGGATGGCGAGACCTGCCGTCGGCTACCAGGGTTTTCCTCAACCAGGTATCTCCCACCAGCAGGGCACACCCCAGCCGGTACAACCACTAAGCTCCCGACAGGTCTCCCGGCATGTGTGGTAGTGTAATGCATGTTAGAGTAAGTGTGTGTGTATGTGTGTGTGTGTGTGTGTGTGTGTAAGGGACAAGGTAGGACAAGAAAGAGGAAGAAAATATGGCGGCGTGCGTTTGTTAAGGTACTGGTCCGGAATTCGCTTGGTGTTTATCCGAGAAACCGCGGAAATATCTGCGTATGAACTTTTATTAAAGACCTCTCGTTTATTATAAATACGTACGTTATGAGTTCCAGTTCAAAGATTTTTTCTACAAATGTTGGCAATATTACTCCGAAAAATGCATAATATTCCATTTGCGGTCTATTTTCGGTTACGTAAAATAATCTTCCTAGAAATTGACTGGTGAGTATATTACGTAGCAATTCTGCGCCCATACGTAATTTTCTTTCTTATCAACATTTTTAACTGCAGATGACTATTATGTCATGTGATGCGTGAAATTGACTTATCAAGCTATTCAATTCTAGATAAACAATTGTACAACAAACTTCTTCCTTCAGCCTAAGTCAAAAGAATAAACGTTCATTAAAAAGAAGCAGAGATAATATCGTTTACCTTTCAGTCACTTAAATAAGCTGGTATTTCGTGAAAAACTAATTTTTTACTGCTGCGGAAACTAATTTTTCATTCTCTGATTATTTGATGGAGTAATATCTCAACATACAACTCAAAGTAATGTTAATCAATTATCTGGAATCATTTTTAAACCATAATTTATGAACTTATCTTCTTAAAGTGCATGAAACAACATTTAAATGCATTCGAAAACACATGCGCACGTCACCCAGAAACCAGGAGGAATTTAACTTACCTAATTTTACAGACATAGAGAACTATTAGATACATAAAAAATTATAATACATTGACATTACACAATACATAGAACCATTTGCAAAACTAAATTCACAGTTCTCATTGAAAGGGTTATCTGAGATTATAATTTTTAAAATGATTTATCCATTTAGTATCTGTATTAACTATTTCAAATGCGTGCAAAAAATGAATGGAAACAGTCAGCCTCCGGTCGAGTAAAAAGCGTCTCGTTTTGTTCGGTACGCAGAGACTTGGTAAAAATCCCAAAAGTTTCGATTTTGACTGAAAAGTGCAAATATTTGATTGTGCTATTCTGCCTTCTCCGAAACTGCGTGGACCAACTGAAGCAATCCTCTTTGTGACACTATTTACGTCACTTAGCAGGTATGCTACTAGGCAGCAACTTTTTTGATATTCTTGGCATGTACAGAACTGTTGTATTGTGTATTCAGATAAACTATACTATTTTATCTGAGTATTAATGAATACTGGTTTTTTCAAAATATTTCTTATTATGACGTTATACGAGAGTATTTATATGATGTTCTTTAGTAGTGTGATGGGCACTTTTTGGAAAACCATTTTGTTTGGTTTCGTTCTGCAGCATATTTACTCGTGCAAGCCATTAGTTTATTCTATTTCTCTTACCTCATGTCAGAGTTTATGAACTTTCCTGCATTGACGCACACATTTATTTTTTGGTTTTAGGGACTGCTAGACTGAAAATCTGCCTTGTTATAATTCCATCTTTTTATGGACAAACTTTCTATATTCGTAGCCTTTTCAAGCCTGCATCGAATAGTGGTAGTTATAACTATTTTTGAAGGTTTTCAATGTTATAATTCCATATTGGTTTAATTTTAGATATGGGTTATTTATATACACCATTAGTAAAAGTGAACAAATACGAACATCAAACGTAGAATGCATTTTAAATTTGGTTGATAATTTTATGGTAGATATTAATTTCAAATGTTTGAACTTTCTCTCTCGTTCGCCCTACATTACAGTTAAATGTTGGATTATGGCGGTGAACTCAACTTAAAATCCCACCATCGACCTGTTTACAGCAAAATCCGAAACGGGAGTTATATTTTGGTATTAAAGTAGACTGAAATTAATGCGGACGCTTCATTTCAATTAACAACCACGGACGAATGCTCTTATTATTGAACGCTAGAGGGGCTCTCTGAAAGCACAACCCGCTACTCGCAAACCACTTGCCCATTGGTCCACGGTTGTCGAAATGAAAAATTACACTTGTGGGCAAGTGCATGTGAGCACCCCCGTCTTCCCACTCCCGTCTTCCCACTCCCGTCTTCCCACTCCCGTCTTCTCCCCAGCTCCCGTCTTCCCACTCCCCGTCTTCCTCCACCCTTGCCTTCCCACTCCTGTCTTCCCAGCCCTGTCTTCCTCCCACTCCTTCTGTCCCTCCCACTCCCGTCTTCCCACCCCGTCTTCCCACTCCCGTCTTCCCACTCCCGTCTTCCCACTCCCGTCTTCCCACTCCCGTCTTCCCACTCCCGTCTTCCCACTCCCGTCTTCCCACTCCCCTTCCCCACTCCCGTCTTCCCACTCCCGTCTTCCCACTCCCGTCTTCCCACTCCCGTCTTCCCACTCCCGTCTTCCCACTCCCGTCTTCCCACTCCCGTCTTCCCACTCCCGTCTTCCCACTCCCGTCTTCCCACTCCCGTCTTCCCACTCCCGTCTTCCCACTCCCGTCTTCCCACTCCCGTCTTCCCACTCCCGTCTTCCCACTCCCGTCTTCCCACTCCCGTCTTCCCACTCCCGTCTTCCCACTCCCGTCTTCCCACTCCCGTCTTCCCACTCCCGTCTTCCCACTCCCGTCTTCCCACTCCCGTCTTCCCACTCCCGTCTTCCCACTCCCGTCTTCCCACCCCCGTCTTGTGTCTCGCTCTCCCGCTTTTCACTTCGTTATTTTCCAAATTGCGTCAACGATTCTACCCTTATTGAAAACGGTGCGCCAAAATGTTGCGGCAGCCTCCATATTGATGAAACAAATGCAGTCCTGGAAAGTGAATTGTAAATTCAAATAATACAGTATTCTGAATCTTGGGCGCTTTGTTTTGATATGAAATGTAAGACACCGTTTCCCCAAAAATATACCAATAAGACATGTATGTAACCGACATAAACGCAGTATATACATAACCGACATAAACATATATGCCACCGACATGAACACACATACATCTACACTGTAATAGAGATGATGAATTTCTTCCAAATGTTGGAGATAATAAGATGGATTGAGACGCGAGCTAGAAGAGGAGCAGATGAAGGGGGAAGGTGGTTAATAAAATACTCAAATTTAAACAGCTTCACTTTGTCACTGATAACTGCAAGATACAACACATACTATACCACCGCGGTTTGCGCGGAAGACACTGTAAATATTTTTATTGCCCTTTTGTTGGATTTTTCGAAGTGCAGCATCGTGCTGGCATGCACAGGGAGCGACTTGTGAGAGGTTGGTGAAAGTAAGCTCTTAATAGTGGGTGGCAGCTTTTAAGGGCTACGGGAAGACAGCTTTTAAGGGCTGCGCCTTAGTGGCGAGATTGAAAATTTGATCGCGAGATTGAACAATACAATGTGATAGAGAAAGTAATTCACTAGATATAGGAACAAGATTTATTCACTTTGTTTGTTACCAGGGCCCGACAAAAGTATTCTGTTGAAAAATCACCTATTTCCGCCGCACGATTCCAAGACTTTCTCATTACTACTTAAGAAGTAAGGCGAGAAAGTAAAACTGTATGATATAATGTTTCCTTGAAATACATGTTTGTAGTTCATTAGGGTATCCCCCCGAGCACTCTGATTTCTTCCAAAGGTGATGACCATTTATACCTGGAAGTTGATGATATGTAAAGCAAGAAAGAGTATTCTGCTTCCATTTCTTATTTTCCAGTAACGTTATTACATTAATTCTCCTCCACTGTTACATTAAAATTGACATAAGACATTACTCAATCTAAATATTTCATTGTAATAGTTCAGTGACTGTTTCATTTTCATCTAAAACATTTATTATTAACTCAATTATGTTTCACGTGTAAAAATAAAAGTTTCTAACTTGATATAAGTCGGAATTTTATATTTCTGAAGGGGAAATTACAAGCAACCTCTCAGATCATTTACCATATGAACACCAACATTTAACTTAGAATTTAATTTCTTTTTTTATAATTCTGACTATCCAAACGTTAATAATAGTTACAGACAAAATAATGGGTTTAATTTGGAAGATTTGATTTTTGAAAATAGGCAAAGATTTAAATTTCCATTGCATGATTAGTGACTATCTCTAAATGCCTCAATTGTATATTTGCAATTAAACACTTTTATATCCAGTAATTAGTCAATGAAAAAATTATACATCTCGTTTTAATATCTTGTTTAGTAGATGAATATAAATCATCAAAAAGTGTATTAAGTTTCTACACAATTCAAAGAGTTTTATTATTTCCCTTTAAATCAATAGACAAAAAATTTAAAAAATATAATTCCATGTAAAATATTTTATTATTTAGCGATACACAACCTATCTGTACCTGCGAACTCCATCTTTGATGTCAGTGATCGCGGTGAGGGCTACGGAATGCACATTCTGTTCACAAAACATTGTTCCATCATCCTGGGTAAATGTTTCCCAGCACCCCGGGACACTGCTCCCAGTATCCTGAAGACATTGTTCCCAACATCCTTGAACACTGTTCATAGTACGCCGGGGACACTTTTCGCAGCATGTTGGTAATACATTTCGTCGCATCCTGAGGACACTACTTGCAACATCATGACGACACTGTTCGCGGCATCCTGAAAACAGTGTTCCCAGCAACGTGAGGTCACTGTTTCTTGTATCCTGTGGACACAGGTCGCAGCATCCTGGGGACACTGTTCGCAGAATCCTGGGGACACTGTTCGCAGAATCCTGGGGACACTGTTCGCCGCATCCTGGGGACACTGTTCGCAGCATCGTAGGGACACTGTTCGCAGCATCGTAGGGACACTGTTCGCAGCATCCTGGGGACACTGTTCGCAGCATCGTAAGGACACTGTTTGCAGCATACTGGGGACACTGTTCGCAGCAACCTGGGGACACTGTTCGCAGCATTTTGGGAACATTGATCTCAGCATCCTGGGGACACTGCTCGCCGCATCCTAGGGACACTGTTCGCAGCATTTTGGGAACATTGATCTCAGCCTCCTGGGAACACTGTTCGCCGCATCCTGTGGACACTGTTCGCAGCATACTGGGGACACTGTTCGCAGCACCCTGGGGACACTGTTCGCAGCATCCTGTGGACACTGTTCGCAGCATACTGGGGACACTGTTCGCAGCACCCTGGGGACACTGTTCGCAGCATCCTGTGGACACTGTTCGCCGTATCCTGAGTACAGTGTTCCCAGCATCCTGGGGACAGCGTCGGCGCGCGTGTCGGGAGGGCGAGTCAGAGGAGGCCCGCGGCGGCCAGGGCCCCCGCCGCCAACGCGACGTCCGACGCGGCCAGCGGGAGGGCGGCGTTGCAGCGCGAGCGCTTGCAGAAGCACACGACGGCCGTGTGCGCCTGCTCCTCGCTGTCCTCCGTCTCCGGGTCCGGGCGCACCGTCTCGCAGCCCTCGCGCAGCTTGTGGCCGTCGCTGTCCACGTCGCCCGCGCAGCCGCGCGTCGTCAGCGCGTACCCGCGGAACAGCTGCACCTTCATGACGCAGAAGGAGCGGCGCGGCGGCGGGCACAGCTCCTCCCGCGCGAAGCGCTCCGCGGGCGTCGTCACCTGCCGCCGGGCCATTAGTCCCGTAAGTGTAGTGCGTGTTATTATCCCTGGAAGTGGTGGTGATCTTCCCCCGCTGGATGGCGACATCCGGCGCCGACCTACCCATTTGCTTGCGTTTTTACCTCCAACCAGCTATCGCCCACAAAGCGGTGCACCGCCCCAGCCGGGGCAAACCCTAAACTCCCGACTGGTCTCCCGGTATGAGTAGTAGAGTAGTTTACGTAAGTGTAAGTTTGCGTAAAGATCAAGTGTAGGATAATAAAGAGGAAGGAAAGCTGGCTTGGCCTGGCCTGTTTGTTATGGTACTGCTCCGGCATTCACCTGGTGTTGATCGGAGAAACCATGGATAAAACTATCGACGAGAACAACCGGCCGCTAGAATTCTCCTCCAGACAGCGATTGAATTTCGCCTCTCTAACTAGTGTCAAAAATCCTGCCTCCAACAGGCCTCGAACCCTAATGTACCACATTGTCATTAATTGGTGCCCTGAGCCACCTAAGCCGATGTATGGGGCGGAGTTGGCGGGGTGGATAACAAGGAATCCTAACAATATCAACAAATATTACGCCTAACTGAAGATATCATCGGAGGATTCCTTGACCACAAGTACACCGTATTAGTTTTTCTATATATAGGGCCTAGCTCAAGCTTTCGATACCGTTTGGCATCCAGGGTTAATCTTTAAACTCCGTAGTATCGGTATTCCATTTTATCTCTTACGTATCATAGAAACTTTTCTTACCAAGTGCACATTTTCTGTGCGTCTCCCGAGAGCTCTCTTCGCACTCTTCACCCTCAAAGCAGAAGTACCTCAAGGACTCCTCTCTAGCTCACTTTGTTTCATGTTTACACAGCTGACATACCAACCACCCAAAATACTGCATTGACTCTGTTGGCTGATGATACAATACTTCATTCCACCAATAGCAATCTTGAATCTGCAGTGAAAGAACTGCAGCATCTCCTCACATTGTTTTCCAACTGGGCTAGAAAATAGCACATTGAAATAAATCCAAATATAAGCAAGGCAAAAATATTTATCCTCCGTCAGACATTCCCCAAATATCATATATCAACCACAAATCATCATCTGGCTCCCTCCCAACAAAGCTGTCGAATATTTCGGAAGTACTGTTCGATAAAAAACTTACAACACTGAATAGCGCTAGCCAGTAGTAGAGTCCATCAATTATGTCCTATCCTTAAAATATCATACCCTCTACAACTACATGTTGGTATTCATCTCAACAAATCAATGATCCGTCCCATACTCTCCTACGCTTCTCCAGTCCAAGCTGCCGCAGCCGAAACAAACACCAACAAAATACAAATTTTCCAAAATAGATTCCTAAACACCATCACAAAAGTTCTCTGGTACATTCCACATGCACAGTTACATAATGATCTTGGCATTACACTAAATTCTCGTTCACTTTTCCCTCCTACCCATAATATTATATTCTAAAATTTTAAAGATTCCTTCAGCAAATTCACTTTTACATAGGTAAAGAATTCGCACCGCAAAAAAACAAAAAGAAATTTATCCAGAGAATTCCCCCCCCCCCATTGACATGAACCGATGAGCCTTTAATAATTTATCAACTATTTCATCCCTATATTACATTATACCTTAAACGAGACTTTTGTATATTAGGTATCAAATGATATGTTGTTAATATTTCATATCAATATATTTATCTTACGTGACTGCAGAGGGCCAATGGTCAAGCTTGAATAAATAAAAACATTGTTGTGTCAAAACAGCACGTCTTTTCTTCCCCGTATTTTCACGCAACGTTACGCGAAAAGCACTCACATTTTTGAAAAATTGTACGTGACTTTATTTCATAATCTATCTTTAAGGAAGAGATCCCATGAAGCGAAAAAGACTCTAATATTTTTGTTGCAGGAAGACTCCGAAAAAATTTGAACTTTTGCAATTGTCGAAAAGTCAGGGTTTTCAACGAACGTGAAACCTGCACCATTCTCTTAAACGTTCTTTACACTATGCAACATAAAAAATTTAATGAAAAACGTTGGAGCCATTTTTTTGGAAAATTTAGAAAATATCCCAGTCATGTTCTTCTTCTGCTTCATGGATTTAGGCCTTATGACCTGTTTCCACATCAAGAGAGTGAGTCTCTCCATCTTGTTAATGGGTGGCGAACATTTCTTCTTCCTTTAGGATTATACTGATAAATTATTACGGGAATTCTGTCTGGATCCATGCGTTGTATATGATCATGCCAGATGCTCCTTAATGGTTAAATTCTGTCCATCAGATTGAATATATTCAGTTCGGTTCTGATTTCATCATTATATTTTCTATCTAAGATATTGTAACATGCTACTGAACGTAAGAATTTCATTTCGGCGCTCTCTATTTTCCTTCTATCTGTTCAATATATTGTCCAGTTTTCGCATGCAAAAGCATGGGTACTGCTATTGCTTTGTAGAATTTCAGTTGCATAGTTTTTAAAGTATTGTTTTTTAATGTTGTTCTTATTGTCCCACACATGCTATAAAATCTGTTTAATTTCCGGATTATGTCATTCTTCTGCCAGTGAGACACATTGAAGCCTAAGTAGGTAAAATTGTTTGTCTGCTTTATTGGTTCATTATTAATCACAATTTTACATCTAATATGGTTAGTTCCTTCAAAGCCCATTGATTTTGTTTTCCTAGTAGAAATTTGCATATTGCAGTTTTGCACTTGGTTGCCTGTTTGCTTAGATTGTGTGCTACAATTTGTAATTTATCTTCTGAGTTACTAAAAATAACTTGGTCATCTGCAAACAATTATGGTATTTAGAGATTTATCATTTATTTTAAAATGTGTTTTCAATTGCCCTTGCCGTTGCCGGACAATCTCGTCTAACTAAAGGAGTGAAACAAGGGAGCTCCCCCCATATATATATATATATATATATATATATATATATATATATATATATATATATATATATATATACTGTTCCTCCAGTAACATATGCTCATTAATTATATTTAATCGCCGTGTTATTATCTTAGCATATTCAATATATTATAGGCTGTATTGAGAAGACTTATTCCTCTATAATTTTGGCAATCCTGTCTGCTTACCTTTCTTGAAGATATGGCATATAATTCCTTTCCTACAATCTTCGGGGATGGTATATCTCCTCCAACACATATTAATTATTTCGAGGAATCTCCTCCTTATTTCATTCGGTGCATACTTTAGTAGTTCAGCATTCATGCAGTCAGTTCCTGGTGACTTCTTATTCTTGAACGTTTTAAGTATGTTGTTCAGTTCGTCGAGGTCAATGGGGTCCATTTCCATTATTGTTTCTGATAAAGGGTTTTCAGGAGTCTCTGGATTAGTCCACAGAGACGGATAGTATGTAAATCATTCTCTCTCGGAGATGTTGTTGATTTTTAATGAATCTCTTTCTGTCGAGTTTAGATACTTCATTATTTTATAGACAGTGTCCTGTGATTCATGACAGTCGTGTTCGATCTGGCTTATACACCTATCTCAACTTTCCCGCTTTATGTTTCTAATTTCTCTCTTATTAATGGCACTTTTATTTTTATATGCTATTTTGTCTTACTCAGAATGTGATTGGAGATTCTGTAAGTGTCTTTTTCTTTTGATCAAAAATTTCTTGTATTTCTTCGTTCCAATTTTGAACACCCTTCTTATTTCTTGCTTTCGGTCTTTTACCTAAGACTTCTTCTGCTACTTGTACTATTAGCTGTTTAAAAACTTGCCATTCAATATTTACATCTATACTGATTGCTTTTTGACCTAGAGAAGTTAGCAATCGTGAGCAGTATAATCTTTTTATACTCTCTTATTGTAGCAGGTATACTTTAAATACTGGTTTTATTTTACGTAGCGCACGTTTTTCTCCTGTGGATCCATTTCTTGGGGATTTTAAGTTTACAAAGAACTAAGAAGTGATCTGTACTAACATCAGAGCTCCTATATTCATGGAACGTTGCCCCCAAAATTAAAATATCGGCTTCAATTCAAATTCAAAAGGCCGATATCAGCCAGATCGATTGAGGAAAGTCATTTTTTAAGAAAATCGGCTGAATGGTTTAGTCGCTAGCGTTCTTCACAGGCGGAGAGACGGACGGACGGACCGACGGTCAGATGGACGGACAGACAGACGTTTTGCCAGCATTCAGTTTTTCGGTAGAAAGGACCCAGAAAACATGTATTCTCACTAAACCACGTGTTAGAAGGTTTTTTTTCTAAATATAAAACTGGATTTATCCACTTTTTCGTTACCAGGGCCCTGTAATAAGAGTTTTCTGCCAAAAATTGGCCGTTTTTCGCGCAGCATTACATAACTTTCTCTCTACTTCGTCGGGCGAAAGTAGAAATAACTCTCTTTTCTTCAGATTGAACAAGTGAAACGTTGAACACCTATCCAGTTCTTTACTTTCCGTTCCTTCACGACACAGAAGACCCTCACAGAACTTTATTGATCGCACGGTGTCCTCACACTACTTACAAACCAAGGGCTTGTGATGTCTCAACCCGGCTTTTAAAACATTAAGATTTTTTTCCTCTTCCGACGGAAGGGAAACAGACATAAGATCTGCCTGGTCGGTACAAGCTATTTCGCAGGCGAGGCGTGGGAGCAGAGTGAATGGTCACCTTCCAGAAGGCGGTGTCGCACACCGGAAAATATTTGCGGCTATCCGCGGTGCACTGGTAGCACACGAGGGTTTGTGGTCCTTTGGGCCGGTCCGTTGCCATGCGCGCCGGCTGCACCACCATCAGCAGCGCCAGCACGGCCGTCGCACCACCCCGCATTGCCACGCACCATCAAGCGGCAGCCGCCGCTACGCAAGCACAGCGCTTGTTGAGCATGCTTTCAATTCGCGTTTGGAGTTAGCAGGGTCTGATTAATATCGTAAAGGACACTTAAGCTTCACATTAAAAACGAGTGGTGCTAGTAACAGCAGTTACTAGCACCACTAGTTTGTAACAGCACGTACTTTCTACCCCATATTTTCACGCAAAAATACGCGAAAAGCTCTCAAATTTTCGAAAAATTGTACATTACCTTATTTCAAAATCGATCTTTAAGGAACAGATTTTATTAAGGAAAAGAATCTCTAACTTTAATATTTTAGCTCTAGGAAGACTCCGAAAAAAAATTAAACTTTTGTGGGAATTCTGATGTGGTGGTGCTGACGTTCTTATGAGAAGAAATAAAAGAGAACCTCTTTTATTTCTTCTCATTTAAACTTTTGCAATTTTCGAAAAATCAGGGTTTTCAAGTAACATGAGACCTGCACCATTCTCTTAAACGTCCTTCACACTATCCAACAACAAAATTCTACCAAAAACGTTAGAGCTTTTTGTTTTAATTTTGAAAATGCCCCAGATGCTTCATGTAAAGTACCTCCCCCTCCCCAAATTAAAATATTGGTTTCAAATTCTAGGGTCAGATCAGCCAGATCAATGGGGGAACATCAATTTAAAGAAAATCGACTGAACTACTTAGCCTTTAACATTGTTCTTAGACGGACAAATAGACGAACAGACGAACAGATGAACAGACGGACAGACGGACAGGCGGACAGACGGAAGGAGAGACAGACAGACGTTTTCCCGTCACTCAATTTTTCAATAGCAAGGACCCACAAAACGATTTATGGCTACACCACGATAGAGAATTTTTTCTAATTATAGCAACTGGATTGTTCCACTTTTTTGTTACCAGGGCCCTGTAATAAGAGTTTTTCTGCCGAATATTCGCCGTTTTCTCGTGAAGCGTAACGTAACTTTATACTCTGAAGCGCGACAGTAAAAATCAACATACGTCAAATGAATCATCATCATCATTGAGCATTTTCACGTTAGCTTAATCTTCCTGTTCTCAGATGTCACTCCTTGCCCTTAGCCCCATTGTGTTTTTACACCCTACGATAATCCTTATCCCTAGACTCCACTTCATCACTCTGTAAGCTGTATTACTCGCGCAATTTTCCTTGAACGATGACCTTCATTCCCCCTCCCTAGAGCAATAAACAGTTGAAGACCAAACCTCGCAGCGAGCACTGATGACAACATTCCAAACACATCTTCATTGGCTCGGTTGCAACAGAAAATCTATTTACTGTTGAAACCGAAATCTCCTGGTCGTATTTTTCAAACAATTTCTAAAGAAATGGCAAGAGCAGATCCAGATCCATCGCAGGAGGCACCTCGAACTCCGGGAAAAATTAGAACTAATTTTTTTTTAAAGTTCCGCAAGCATGACTGATATTCCAGAGATTGGCATTGCTTCATAAAATCTAGTGGCCGATGTCGTAATTAATACCCCCACGCTACCCGCGTTTCTTCAAGCCATCGTTCAAGAAAAGTTGCGCGATTAATAGTTCGTAAGTTCCGTGCGCCGAAAACGGTCTCCAACCCCCGGTAGTTCGTACGCCTGGGTGAAGCTCACTCCCTTGGCACGCAGGCAGTCACACTGGTTCTTCACATTCATATAACATTTGTGCTGGGAGAGGACTAATTGATTGATTGATTTTTTCGTGTTTCCGGGCGCGTCAACTGCTTTGGTCATTAGTCCCGTAAATGTAGTGTATGTTTGTTCTCGGGAGTTGGCGGTGATCTCCCGCTGAATGGCAAATCCGGCGCCGACCTACCGTCGGCTAGTGGGGTTTCCCCCTAACCAGGACTCTCCCACCAGCGGGGCACCACCCCAGCCGGGATAAGCTCTAAACTCTCGACCGGTCTCCCGGGATATGTGGTAGTGTAGAGCATGTTAGTGTAAGTGTGTGTGTAAGGGGAGAGGATAGGACAAGGAAGAGGAATGAAAGATCGCGCGCCGTCCGTGGTCCGTTTGTTAGGGTACTGCTCCGGCATTCGCCTGGTGTTGATCGGAGAAACCACGGGAAACTACCGATCAGAGCAGCCGGCCCCTAGAATTCTCCTCCAGACAGCGACTGAATTCGACCTAGCTGAAAAGCTAGTGTCGAAAATGAGAGGACTGAGGAGGAATGAGGCGCTGAATTGTGGTTGCAATGGATACCACCATGCCCAAATACTAAAGCAAACACCTATGCTGAAGGTAATTCGCAGACTAACGGCTGCAACCGTAACCACGTCCTACGGAACTTGGCAGGTCAAATTAACCATTAGCAATTTTTTCAAATTAACCATTTGAAAAAAATACGTAACCAACGTGCGCCAATCATTTATTTAGAAATAAGAGTACTGAATATCCAGGACAGATTTTTTAAATCGATTGATTGTCAGTTGAAAAGTTTTGAATGATTTCTGAATCTATTTCAAGAATCCGCTATCTGGACATCAGCGTCATCAGCAATTAAAATAGCAAATATTTTAAATGTGCATGTTGGCTTAATTTTCTTTATTTCGAAGTATTTACGGACTTATTTGTATGAATATTTTAAAATTAGGAATTAATTGTAGTACCATTTTGAAAGTACTATCATCTTTCAACAAGATCTGTAATCTGAATAAAAATATGAAATGGTTAGTATCAGTTCTAAATTACTTAACAACACTTTTACATATTTATGAACTAATATAAACTTTGGTTAACAAAGTTGAAGGTTCTTCGGAGCTCCAAAAATGTGGCAACTCTAAGCAAGTGATTAGTTTGTTCATTTATAAATATACCCTAGTATCGTATGCTTAAAATAACGTTTCTATTCTTTAAGTTTGTAATGTTATAATTACTTTTCATCTGCCTGCTGATGCCTGATTTGGCTTCCACACATGTGTCATATGTTCCGTCAATCTTTCTACTCTTGCTGAATCTTCCTCCCGAATTCCTCAGGAAATAAAGCGACAATGATTCTCATTGCCCTACCCCCTTATTGCTCATCCTGCGGAAGAGGAAGTAAATAGAAGTTTGTCATTAGTATGTTCCTAATGCATAAATCGATTGCCGGCAGGTATGAAAAACTATATTACATGGCAAACTCTCTCACATCCGATCTACTGATATAGCAACGTTCCATTCATTAATTTCTTGATGGAATTTTGGTAATGGATTAAAGTTGCACATCAACATTTTATGGGGTAGTAAGAATGTTATCCACTTTTTGCAGGTTGTTCGATAATAGCACAGTACACATATGTACAAGTACGTACAAGGATGTACCTAACACAGAATAGTTTTAATAAAAATTGTCAATAAACTTGTTTCATTAATCCCACAAAAGTGAATTAATTGGTTTCGTTAAATAAATCGTTTTGATATTCTAATTTTTGAAACTTCATAAATAGATTTTTTCTTTCCAAATTTACCCGAGATATATTTTCATGTAACTTAAAACAGGCGCCGATCATTTTCTTGTCAGGTAAACGTCAATTTCGCAAAAGTACCACGGAGACTGTTTTCTGAGATTCGCATAAAAAGTAAAATATGAAATTGTCTGTATCTGTACGTAATAAACATATTTTTGTTCCACTTTAGATGAAAAGCTTTTTTATATTTCTCATGATAACCCTTGTCAAATGTTTATTTCTACACAAACTAATATTTAGACATTTTTGATTTATAATGGGCAACATGAAAAGAAACAATTAACTTCCACCTATTTCTTATAGTACCTCCTTTTAATATTTTGTATTTGTTTGGAACAAAAATCAAACATTAGAAAGTTAACAAAATTATAAATGTTGGGGCTCACTCCCAATTATTTTGCGTAAATAATTTACCAACTCTAAACCATTTCTACAACTTTTCAAACCTACTAGTGTACTTACTTTAAACCATTTCAGTTTTATTAAGCAAATTATTGTATCATTAATTAATATATTTATATATTTCCCTGAAACAATCTTGTTCATTTTCATTTGAACAAAGAAATCTTTATAAGAATTATGTTTTGAACGTTTTCAGAAAAAGAGAAAAATGTCACTAACCATGCTATATCTGACCAGATACCATGCTATATCTGATAAGATCTATGAATAAAGTAATGGAAGGATTGTTTTTAAAAATAACGCAACTCAAGGGCTTGTGATGTCTCCTCGTAGAAAGAATATTCAGGGAGCAATCATGGCACTAAATACAACCAATGGAATTGGAGTAAAATTACAAGCTGAGGCCAAGAAACACTCGTCAAGTTTTTGAAAATTTATTTAAATATCTCTTGATTTTACTTTCAAATTCTTTAATTTTAAAACGTAACATAAGACTTTATGTTGCATGATATTGCAAAACGTATTACAAAATAACTTTTTGTAACAATGTTCCATTTTATATAGGCATATAAATACAGAAAAACATTTTTTAAAATATGCTTATATTGTAAGAAAGAAGTATCCATACTTAAAGTATTGGAAATTGTTTGTGTTTTTTAGTATGGATAAAGAATTATACTAACCTCAATCTGTGCGAATTTCAACACGTTACCTGAATAATAATGTTAGTTGTTTTATACCACTGAAGATGGGGAAGCCCTCCGAAATTGGTGTAATATGTGTTAAATACACTACTTAAACTTTATTCATTATGGTCTGATTAGCTGTATCATACGTCAAAATTAGATATGGTTGAAACAAAATAACCTCACAAAAACACAGATTGCGTATAATTCTTACCTTCTTAATTGATAAATTCACAATAATTACCTTTCAAATACTGAGCAAACAACTGCTTGTACAGTTTATCTTTTCTCTTTCCACAAAATCACAACCATAAATGACTATGAATCAACTCCAAACATTAGAATAAAAACGTGTAATTGCAGCTTCTGATTATTTCTTGTATGAATTTGTGTTCACTGAAGCGGCGAATACAGTTTGCCAAACGGGAAATAAGTTTATTCATATTTCACTCAAACATGATATGTTACCCAAAATAAAACCATTTTATTTAAGTATATGACACGACATTAATATTCTACGCTACAATATTAATCGACATAATATTTACATTTTCATTGTTTTTTGCCATTTGTCACAATAAAGAAAAATAATATAGGTCTATTATTGTCTTTTAACTAAAAAAATGTTACTATTCTATAATAAGTATAAGATTGATATATGGTTTGAAGGTGTTTCTAAAATCTTAATAAGAGATAACCAAATGAGAAAAACTTTTAGTAGCAATTCGAAAATGCTTTCTTTATTTCAAGCACACAGACGGATAATACTTGATATTAGTGTAGAAAAATGAACGTTACAAAAAAGAACAAATTCATTTGGTCTTTCATTTGCTCCCTCATCGTTTTTAATTTAATACGTAATGACTCCAACATATTGTAATAGACATTGCTTGAAGGATTTAGTGTAATTAAGCAAGAATGCGAGAAAGAAGGAATGTTTTATCTAATTAACATGAATCAGAATTTAAAATACCCTCTCAAACTTAGTGACCTTGGTTTTCTTCTTTATAAAGTTGTCAAACATGTCCTATAACGTGTCTATCAACTTACTCCATAAAGCCGTCAACAGATGGTCGACGTGCACCATATGGCAGGGAGCAGAAAATCCATTGTAAACATCAAGCCAAGGTCACGTCTGTTGTAAAAATACCTATGTACGAACAATGAAGGAAAGCTCGAGAGGATAAGCGGATAAAAGTGGGAAGACAGAATTGCAGTGAAATAAAATTTACATTGAATCAATTATTATTTTTGTGGTTGTTTTCATTTAGGCAACCCGGCACGTTTATATTGATTGTACAAAAAAACTAATGTAGGGTAGCTACGGGCAGAACATAAGTATTATATTCAGTTATGCGTCATAAACTTTTAAAATACGGTTTGTCAGGGGTTAGAAGTAAGTGGAATCTCTAAATCTATGTAAAATTAAATTGAATATCTGACATTCAGGGTAATTTAATCTCAAGAGTCAAAGTTACATATTTGCCGATAAACGCTTAGCAAATATTACTTTGGCTACTTTCGCATAGTACAAAGACATTAAAGTGTAACGGACGTTTCAGGGGTCCGCCGTTCGAAGTAGGTCCCACTACGCAGCTATTTTCACTTTTAAAATAGTGATTTAAAAACTACAAATGTTTTCAGTAATCCAATAAGTGCTAAGTAACTTTGAAATATCCAGAATCAAAGAGACGTGAAGCGAACAAGCTTATTTCTTATATTCATTGAGTCATAAGGATTAAAAGTCGACTTCCTTTTAACAGAAATTTATTCTGCAAAGAAGAATTAAGTACTTATAGCGGAATTTGCTTCTTCATCATCGTCGTCATCATCATCATCATCATCATCAGTCGTGGAAAAAGTTATGAAAATTTGCACACGATTCGTCGAGTTACAATGCATCATTGCTGCACATGAGTTTTTCGGCAAAAGTTCAGGGTGAAAATTGACGGAGAGGGATGTTGGGGATCATTACTCCTAGAGAATTTGATATCCCCAGCCGGAGAAGTAAAACGGATACAATTAATCGAGGAGCCGTATTTATGATTTCTACAATAAAATGGTTTCCAAATGTCAGAAATTGGACACGAAAACGTTCTCGAGAGCATCATTACTATTCACTGAAATTGTGTTGCATAAGAGAAGATGGTATTTGTTTCACTCTCTTTTCTTCGTTCGTCCCCTCCTGATGCTTTGAATGCTCTCCTCTGGAGCAAATTACCAATTCGTACTCAATAAAAGGTCCATTTATGTGAGTCCATTGCTAGCAAAGAGTAATGTAATCCACTGCGTGGAATAACCGTGAATGAATTGCATCAAACACAAGGAGCAAAGTTTGATAAGAACAAACAATATTGAAAACTATATCGAGAGGTTGAATAAATAATTTGGAGGTATGTTTGGCGGAAAGACGACATGATATAATGACTTAACTGGCTACATGATTAAAGGCTTCAACACGAATTGCTGAAGAAATACCAATTCAAAAAGGCTGAATGGATACGAAAATACTGAAAATAAGAATAACGCAATTCTTCTCTTTCATCAGTCGTTGTCAAATCTCTCCCCAAAATCCACTCCCACCCTCATTGATCTCACCCCAAAATCGGACATTGATTTCACGTTTTTCTCTATATTCTTTTACAAGAAACGTATCTTCTTTAGAAGTGAAAAGGTCTCACAATTATTTACCTTAAACTCGAATGTCATCAATCCCAATGAAAACAATTCTAGAAGCACTAGTCGCAACTTAAGACCTGCCGCGGGGACTGCGTTTCGAGAGAAATGGTAGTCAGCTTCTGCAGAGGCAAGTGCTACGTAGAGGGTAATGATTGGTAAAAGAGACAACGATTGGTAAAAGAGGTAATGATCAGTAGCGGCGGTAATGGCTGCGACGCAGCTGCTGTCGGAGCTTTATCTTATCGGTCTCAGCGCAGGCGATAACAAGCAGCCCACGGACAGAGGTAGCGATGTGTGTGAGGGGGAAAAACAAAGGATTAAGCAGAAGCAATCGGGGCGCAAATGCCCCCGAATATGAGTCTCAAACCCTGCGATGAAGATCTGATCGAAAAACATTCTCCACCAACCTCCTATTAGACGCATATATCAAAGTATCATAAGGATTTCATCCTAAAAACAGAGGCAAACGATGCAAACGTCAGGCCTTGCAACGAGTTATCTCCTTTAAAAGGCTATTCCCTACATAGAAACCGCGCACACTTGCCCTACATAGAAAGAAGAGTAAAGAACTTTAGCAGCTCTGTCCCTCTCTTTACCTTTACAAAAAACCTTTTCTCGCCAGTCGTTTCTCAAAGACAACAGCTCTGTGTAAAGGTACTTTATACTTTCCGTTCTGCACAAATTGATACAAAAGCAAAGCTTTAGACATGATGTGTTTTTACGAGGGCCGTTCCGAAAGTAATGCCTTCCATTTATTTGTATCACAACTACAGAAAATAAAAGAAATCTTAACACAGTGTGTTAGAATAAAGTTTTTTAACACCACACTATTTTTTAAATAGCTCCCCTTTTTACTATGCGTTTTCTCCGCCGATGAACAAAAGCCTGCCTGCCACGCTCGTAAAAATCTGTACCAGTCGAGGTGACCCGGACGGGGAATTCTTATGCTGCTATTCCATGGGTGGTTTTGTTTCTGACTCATAATGGTGACACCATTTCTCTTCACCAGTGATTACATGATCCAGAAAATCACCACCTTCAGCTTCGTATTGGGTCAAAAGTTTCTCACAAAATTCCATTCGGTGCTGTTTGTGTTCCTGTGCGAGTGATCGCGGGACCCATCTTCCGCACAATTTTCGGTTAACTCCATTTACTCCACACTACCTCCAATGCATTGTAGCCAAACTTCAGCACTGTACACAGTTCGCTGGTCGTGATGCGCTCATTCGCGTAGATGAGCTGATCGAAACGCTCCTCATTGCCTGGTGGGGCAGCTGTGCGTGGATGACTGTGGTTAGTCTTTCACGTCGCTGTCACCACCGCTGAAACGCACGACTCCATCCACTAGGTATCATCGGTGCACGTCTCCATCCACCATCGACTAGGTATCTCCCTCAGCGGTTCACCACCCCAGCCGGTAAAAGCTCTAAGCTCCCGACTGGTCTCCCTGCATGTCTGGTAGTGTAGTATATGTTAGTGTAAGTGTGTGTGTAAGGGGTGAGGATAGGACAAGGAAGAGGAAGGAAAGTTCGCGCGCGGTCCGTGGCCCGTTTGTTAGGGTACTGTTCCGGCATTCGCCTGGTGTTGATCAGAGAAACCAGGGACAACTACCGATCAGTCGGCCGCTAGAATTCTCCTCCAGACAACGGCTGAATTCGACTTAGTTCGCTAGCTATTGTCGAAAATCCTCCCACGGTCGGACCTCGAGAACCTCCCGGTCGGAGAAAAGAGCGCTCGACAAGCAGCTCACTGTGAGGTCGGTGTACATGATGACCGTCAATGACAATAACAACATGAAACAATATCAATACTATTCCACCATTGCCACGCATATGTACAGTTGCGTGGCTGAATTCGATAAGTGATTTCGAGGGGCGTGAACCACTCTAGAAAATGCAATCATTGGGTATGTTTTATACATTGTTTGATTTCCTTTATGTTAACATACAATATGAGTAGTTATTTCAATAAAATATAAATACAGAAATGTCTTATGTAAAATATATTTTGGCAACCCTAGTCTCAAGACATTTACAACAACGTCAGTTTATCACGATACGCTCGGCGTGTGACCCCCTACCCGCTCTATGATGTAAGAATAAACCTCATGGAATTGCCTAGGTTGTATATGTTCATATCGTAAACGTCGATCCAGAGACCACAAATACCTTACTGGAACGAAGAGTCATTATTTACCTATCTTTCCGATTCATTACCACTAAAATCATGTGGACCAAATTCAGTTAGTTATAACAATTTTTGACAACAATTCCAAAAAGGAACACAATGTAAAATTTTCGTTTTCTCATACAAATATTTATCTGTATTGGACATTTGAAGTCAAGTTGGTCCCCGAACGTTACTCGGAAGATTAAAAAAAAATTTTTACTCGGGATGTCGATATCGGTGTGCATTGTTATTTGTCAGCAAATTGAAACAAAAATTGAAACTTAAATCATATTAAATTAAATAATATTAAACTAAAACGTAATATTGAACTAAATTATATCAAAATCCAACAATTATTTTCGTCGACACACATTAAATTAAATTGCCATTCAAATTAAATACTTAAATTTTCAAAAAAATTGCATTTGTGTTTGTAGGACGCTGAGGCCCTTGGGACGATACTTTTTATATAATACTCGTACTATGATAAAAGTAGTATTTTCAATTCTTTTACTATTTTTTTTATATTTAACGTCTTTACGAAAACCTGAGTTATTAATCTTACCTTTTCACATACGAGTTTTTCCTGTAGCTCTTTCCGAACGGATAGATGATCCGCTGCGAAAACATACTGGGCAAGTTTCAGATTCGACGTTCAGGACATTTCAGTCAACAGAACCAGTGAGTATTACGAAACAGCAGGAGATTCTGGATTGTGAACATATCCCACAATACTCAAGTGAAATATAAAATTAGGGAGACTATTCGTCATAATAATCTGCGGTTGTTATGGAAAGTACTTGTAAATAACATTAAGTTTTGAAAATTATCACCACTAATCAACCTCCAATTGATGCCGTCATTGAACATTTACAACCTTGTACATTTGGATCTATTGTTGTACAAGTACCAAGAAACGTTAGTCATCACAACAAGGAAGAATTCAACTATATAAAAATCCTAGTTCAAGACATGATAATGTCTTCGGGTACTTGAGAAGCAACATCAACAAAGATTCGGCCTCCCGTTCATTTAAAACACAATTTTCATATCATTCACACCAAATAGTATAAGTTCGGGTTGTACTTTAAGTTTTTTGAATAATAGGGAAAACATTAGCGCGTTTTCATTTATTATTTTTGCAAATGAATTAGGTCCCTACGTATATATTTCTCCCCATCCCTCTCCCTCTCCTTCTTTCTCTCTCTCCTCCTACCTTTCTCCTTCATCATCGCCCTCTTTCTCCCTCGCCTCTTCTTCCCACACAACTATTTACGTTATTTATAATAATTCAAAACTTAATGATAGCAGTGCGTTCATTGTTTAGTTGATTTATTTTCTAAACTGAAAATGAGCCCTGGAATGACCACTGCTTCCTGCGTGTTACTGGGATACCCTTGTGAACCAGAGCATTATTAAGGCAGGTCTTGGCGTTCATGACACGTCAAACGTAGAAAAAGCGCAACATCCTGAGTTCCCAGTCAGCTGCGGCGGCGAGTGTCAGACTCGTGCACGCGTACACGCTCACACACACACACGCACACACACACACACACGCACGCACGCGCGCGCGCGCACACACACACACACACACACACACACATACACACAGCGATAAAGCGGCCATTACACAGTCCCTTATCGCGGGCAGCGCCCCCAATCAGCAGCCTTTCACCTCACGCACCGCGCGCAATCACTTCCGCCGACGCGAAGCGACGCGTCGCGACATGGCGCGGCGCGGCGCTGCAGTCGTCGCGCGTTCGCTGCGCGGCTGCACAGCTGCGCACGCGCTCGTCTCTTTACTCAGATGCCACTCGCAGTCTTGTAGCAAACATCTAGGCCGACCGGGAGAGCTGGTCCGCAGCATCCACTGATAGCAATACAGCGCTTCTAACCGGGAGGTCCGACCGGGAGCGGTAGCTCCGTGCAGCAACTGATGTCACAGCGCCTCTGACCGGGAGGTCCTAGCTTCGAGTCCTGACGGCGGCAGGATTTTCAGCTAGATCGAATTCAGTTGCTGTCCGGAGGAGAATTCTAGCGGCCGGCTGCTCTGATCGGTGGTTTTCCGTGGTTTCTCCAATCAACACCAGGCGAATGCCGGAGTAGTACCCTAACAAACGGGCCACGGACCGCGCGCGATCTTTCCTTCTTCTTCTTCTTCCTTGTCATATCCTCTCCCCTTACACACACACACACACACACACACACACACACACTTACACTAACGTGCACTACACTACCACATATTCCGGGAGACCAGTCGGGAGCTTAGAGCTTGTCCCGGCTGGGGCGGTGCCCCGCTGGTGGGAGAGTCCTGGTTAGGGGGAAACCCCGCTAGCCGACAGTAAGTCGGCACCGAATCTCGCCGTCCTGCGGAGGAAGATCACCGCCATCTCCCGAGAATATGTGGTAGATACCGCCATCTCCTGTGAATATGTAGTACTACACTTGTTCCTTAATATGGTACAAAGTATTCCTCAGTTTTCTGTCCTATATCGTACATGCAAATACACTTTCTTGAAAATATATAATAATATTTTAATATTATTATAAATATATAATAAATATAATAATATTTTCGTGGGTGACTTTGATTGGAAATGTGTTGGACCACAAGAGCATTACCTATACATTGTACTCCAATAAACGTGAAGGTCACCACATGTGAAGTTGCCTCAGCCGGCAGAGCCTGCGCTTCTGGCCCGCAGCGCTCGGGTTCGAATCGCAGGCGGAGGAAATATTATGTTCTTCAAACTTTTTCAAAAAAACAATATTTTCACATTCAATGCCAGAAAGCCAATTTCATTTAAAATAAAAAATAAAAAATATGCACATTTTTAAACTGTGGCGCTCTGTTTAGTTAAGTGTTTCAAGTGATGCCTGAAGTATTAGTGTGTAAGAACTTCTAATATCATAACATTAGGTAAGCGTTATCAAAATACGGGAAAGGATGTGCAACTAGTTTGTTGGTGTGGTCTTCCTTCAGAATATCTTTCAAAATGGTAAGTGGGAGGAGACCAAGGCATGTCATAAAATGTTTATTCATTCATGAAGCAAAATGTTCGACCCCATCCGCCTCTCCCCTGCACTAAATACGGTCGTTAACGCGACTGGAAACAGTTCACGTATTACGTATGAATACAATTTTATGTTGTGGCAATGTGTTGCAACGATTTGTGATATGAGCGTCATAAACTTTACGCCATTTCCTAGCATCTTTTACAATACTTGTCTGCAGTATTTAGGGTAGTATTTGGAAGTATTCTGAGTACGTCAGGCATTTATGACCGAGGTGATTGAATATCCCTGTAGTAGAAAATTATTAATTATTATTTTTCCTCTTAAATTTTGTTCTCTTCCTTTGTTTTTATAACAAAAAATTTGACTTTTAAAAATGTTTTTAAATTTACTCTCTGTAATTTTTGGCTGGTAATCTCACTGGAGGTTACAGCGCTACTTTGTAAGCACCTTACCTACATATTTACCTTATGGCTCAATCAAAAGATAGTATACGGGCATATGCAGCAAACGAAAGCATCAACGCACAACTCTAGAAAACCTCTGCTACTGACATTTTGTTTCTGTTTACTTTCGTGGAACATTGATGATCTATTTTTTTTCACTCTGAAACTTCCCCACAAGACTTATTGGGGAAATGCATATCAATTTTAGATCTTACAGTAAATTAAAATAAAGGTATGCCGAGGAAAACAAAATTCATTATTAATTATGAAGGGTATTATTGTATTTGGAAGTAGTTTTTACCAAATGCGAAGTGTCTTAACAATGATCGTGTAAATTACAGTAAGCACCCGTATATCTCGTAATGACTTTATCAATCGTTGGATCAAAATGTATTGTCACTGTGCTTCTTAGTTAAGGGTTTATGTCTAAGTATTGAATTGCAGGAATAAAGAAAAATGCTTGAAGAGGACTTATCAAGCGCAAAGCTTGGTGGGTGGAGAGAGGATGAGACAGAAGGACAGGGAAGAATCAAGAGAATTGGGGAGGTTGTAGTGGTGGTGGCGGGGACAGGTGAGAACAAGGGATGAGGGATGAGACGAGAGATAATGGGAGGGTTGAGGTAAGGGCGGAAGCTGAGACGAAGACGGACGTGGGGTGAAGGTGTACGCGGTTGGGGATGGAACGAAAGAGGAAACCGAGGCTAGAACTGTGTCTGGAATTGTGTAACTGTGTGGCGGTGATGGTGACAATAACGATGACGGTTAAGGGGACGGCGACGCGGCCGGTGAGGTGACGAAGGTGATGTCGTCCACGTAGATTGATGGTGAAAGTGACGGTGTCGGAGGTAACTGTGACTGTGGTAGGCAGGGTCGAGGCGGAGACGAGGGAGAGACGGGGGAGAGACGGGGGAGAGACGGGGGAGAGACGGGGAGAGACGGGGAGAGACGGGGGAGAGACGGGGGAGAGACGGGGAGAGACGGGGGGAGACGGGGAGAGACGGGGAGAGACGGGGGAGAGACGGGGGAGAGACGGGGAGAGAGACGGGGAGAGAAGGGGAGAGACGGGGAGAGACGGGGGAGAGACAGGGGAGAGACGGGGAGAGACGGGGAGAGACGGGGAGGACGTGGGGAGAGACGGGGAGAGACGGAGAGACGGGGAGAGACGGGGAGAGACGGGGAGAGACGGGGAGAGACGGGGAGAGACGGGGAGAGACGGGGAGAGACGGGGAGATACGGGGAGGAGGGGGAGAGACGGGGAGAGACGGGGAGAGGCGGAGAGGCGGGGAGAGGCGGGGAGAGGACGGAAGAGAGACGGAAGAGACGGAAAGAGAGACGGAAGAGAGACGGAAGAGAGACGGAAGAGAGACGGAAGAGAGACGGAAGAGAGAGACGGAAGAGAGACGGAAGAGAGACGGAAGAGAGACGGAAGAGAGACGGAAGAGAGACGGAAGAGAGACGGAAGAGAGACGGAAGAGAGACGGAAGAGAGACGGAAGAGAGACGGAAGAGAGACGGAAGAGAGACGGAAGAGAGACGGAAGAGAGACGGAAGAGAGACGGAAGAGAGACGGGGGAGAGGCGGGGGAGAGGCGGGGGAGAGGCGGGGGAGAGGCGGGGGAGAGGCGGGGGAGGGTCGGTGGCGAGGCGGGGGAGAGGCGTGGGAGACGCGGATTCTGGAGGGAAATGTGAACAGGATCGGGGTGGGGCATAAGAGGGTGAGTGGGGGCAGAGTGAGGAAGGGGGAGACGTGGGTCGGGGTGGGGCGGAAGGGGCGGGGGTGGAAGCGGTAGTGAAGACAGGATCCAGGGAGTGGAGGAAGACTCAATTGGAGGAAGGAAGGCAGCGACGCACGGCTTCAGTAGCTTAATCAAACGCCGCAGGCGGAGAGCGAGTCGCGCACAAGCCGACAGCTGTTTTTGCCTGCGGCGTCTAAAGCACACGAACATAGTCTGGCACTAAAGAATTAACATTTTTATGAAGATCTTCATTAAAAACAATATGAGAAATAATTTTTTTTTGTTCGTCAACTATAAAAAAGAAATCGATGAAGCAGCAAACCATTTTCAAAATATGTTCCAAGACATTTCTTCGTTTTGTAGCATTTTTTGCTTCATGTCATCGTTAGGTTGCATGAATTAAGTCTTTTATTACAATGCATTCCGCGATTTTAGATACCACGATCTTTCACCAACCTGTGAAGTGTCTTAACAGTGATCGTGTAAATTACAGTAAGCACCTGTATCATATCTCGTAATGACTTTATCAATCATTGGATCAAAATTGTCCTTTTTCATTATGATTCAACGACCAACACAGTCTTTACGACAGTCTTTAATCATACATGGATTGGATGAATGATTAAAATGGATAGGTAAAAAATTATGAAGGAGCAATGAGGGAATGAGTAGGGGAAGAAAATAATGAATGCCGAAGAGACCTGCAGTGGACCTGTTTTGTTCTCGACAAAGTGCTGTTGAATCGATTGAGATTTGATTTATATTTGAATTTCATTTATTAGACATATTTACCAAGAAACACTAAAAGCTGATTATGACTTATAGAGAAGAAATACAATTTTTGCAAGTTTTCTTGAGCTCCGAAATCCCTGCCTCACCCTTAGTTGTATAACGAATAAAAGTATTAACAAAGCATGGTGAGCAACATTTGACAATTAAGAATTTTCTCTTCCTAGTGATAATATAATTTTCATTAGCAAACGTTTTCTTGATTTCATTTATTAGTATTGATAACAGACTAGCACCCCACACTCCACGGCTTTATTCTTACCACAACTATCAAAAGGATATCCCACCCAAACGTGCCCATATTGAAGTTACATTTAAGCGCAGAAACAAAACTAGGGGTCCTCTCAATAATTTCTCAGTGCTTCAAGGGATACTGGGGAATTCAACCCCCGAAACAGAGCGATGCAAAGCTGTCTCTTGATTGGTTCTTTGATTGATTGTACAGTGTTTCCTGGCGCGTCAATTGTGAAAGTCATTACCCCCGTAAATGTGGTGCATCACAGGAGATGGTAGTGATCTTTTCGCGCTGGGTGGTGATATCCGGCGCCGACCTGCACGTTGGCTTGCAGGGTTTCCTAAACAGGCATCTCCTACCAGCGGGATCTCCTACCACTCCATCCGGGACAAGTTCTAAGCACCCGTCATGTGTGGCATGTAAATGTAAGTGTGCGCAAATAAGGATGAGGGATAGAACAAGGAAGAGGAAGGAAAGATCCCGCGATGTTTATTACGGTACTGCTCCAGCATTGGCCTGGTGTCGATCTGAGAAACCATGAAAAACTACTTATCGGAACAGCTGTCCGCTAGAATTCTCCTCCAGACAGCGGCTGAATTCGACCTAGTCTAGCTAGTATCGACAATCCTGCCACTGTCGGGATTCGAACCGTAGGACCTTCTAGTCAGAGGCGCTGCAGTGGGATCAGTTGATGCTCTGAGCCACCTAAGCCGGCGCAAAGCTGTCTCGATCACTACGCTACGAAGGCGCCGTCTGCTCGAGAGCGCGCGGGTGCTTGCGTCGGGGAGCGGGGGGCGGGGGCGGGGGGCGGGGGGCGGGGGGCGGGGCAGAGAGTGCAGCGCTTTCCGTCCCCAGCTGCTCCGCCCAGCTGCCCTCGGGGGCCATCGCTCGCAGGCGACTCGGCGCGGCACGGCGCGGCGCAGCGCGGCGTCGGAAACCGCACGCCCGATAACGCACGCGCCTGTTAACGCACGCGATTGCGACCCGTTCGAGGCGGCTTCGGAGCGGGCAATGGAGGAAGGCGATGGTTCGTTTCCGTGAATATGTTTTACTTTGGGTTGACCTCATTCCTTTCCGATAAAGCTGATAATTCAATGCCGACCAACTGGGCATTGAAGTATTTCACTACAAGAATAAATTATAACAACGACGCAACCAGTATTTTTCTATGGGGGAGGCCATAGATCTCGGTCCAGCCACCCCATGTTTTATTATAAACATTTTGTTCATTTATTCAGAATTTAAAATTTATTTTTATTAGATGATACGTAGTTATGTACGACTCAGTTGAGATATTGAATGACTTTTGTTACTACAGAAAAATTAGTAAAATCTGTATTTGTGAATATGATTCATTGGTTTCTTAGAGGTTCTGATACCCCACAAACCCTCACTCCCCCCCTTGGGTGCGACATTGAATGATTGGTTATCATTTTGTGAATGTTAATTTGTAATGCGAATAAAATCCTACACCTGAGAGCCGGACATCGCCTTTTCTTGATGACGTGATCTTTAACTGTTTCCTAAAAGGCGCACATCAATGCCTCAAATCTTAGGGGACATTTACTGCTGGTCAATAAAGCCGCGATCCTTCTTTAAGAAGCTGTATAAGGACTAGGATGTTGCCGAGTTGGGCGCCAGTAGGCGCCTAGTGATCCGATTTCAATTAAACTTTGAAAATCACATTTCCCTTTGAATCTCTCGCGCAGAATTGCGAGTGGGCAACGTCAATTACTGTTGAAATACTGTTGTATTTGCGCGTTTGCAACTTAAGGGGGATGGGGGTACGTTACTGCATTCACAAACCAATTTCATCGAAACACGCAACTTTACTTTTTACAACTAGTGCAATAGTTTACTTTTTACTATTAAAGTAGCCTCTGTAACGACTCATGGACATCGTAATAGTTTCCTGTGATTCGATTCCCGGTCGAGGCAAAAATAGAGTTGTAGCTTTCCTTTAAAATCGTCCCAGTTTCTGTATCTGTGTGACGAAGTAAAGCTAAAGCAGGCGGGTCTTGCTAGTTACGGTGAAGAGAATACGTTATGTTCGCCTCATGTTGCTCTTAACCCCAAGCATGGGAATTGAACTAGACCCAGGCATGGGGGACACCGGTAACTGGCCTAAGAAGTCGGACTACTGACTCAATAACGCCTAATACATACGTACTATTAAAGTAACATGTAAGTATAGGTTTAGAAAAATACCACCGCTAGAGGACACTTTCCAGATGTTGTTACCCTAAAAGGATATTGTTAAACCGATTACCAACCAGGGATGTGTGTTCTAGCTCGCCCCATCTTCTACCCGTGCACCATGTATATAGTGTGTGTATTTATTTGTTATTTCGGGATGTATATACCATGTAGAAGTGTATTTAATATTTTGTGTTTAAGTGCCTTTTATCTACGGTTATTAATGCCCATGAGTAATTATTTAATTCGTGAACGTTAACGATAATGATGACAAGGCGAATGATGATGGAGATACGGAGGAATGACAGGCAACAGTAACGGGGGAACCTCGAATAAAACTGACAAAAATTTGCTTAGTACACCATAAATTTCACATGGTTTGGACAAAAATCAAACCCAGACACCCAGTGACGGAAGGCGCAGATGGTAGATATTACGTCAAGAGCGCGCGCGCGCGCGCACACACACACACACACACACACACACACACACACACACACACACACACACACACACACACACACACACACACACACACACACACACACACACACACACACACATACACACATACACACACATACACACATACACACATACACACACATACATACACACCACACAAATGAAACTCAAACAGTCCAAAGGCCGTCGTTACATGTATAGATAGAAGTGCAATAGGTTGTCGACATAGACGCACGAAACTTCCGTTGTGTAGACATATCGCCAGGCTGTTGCATGTGTACTGGCGCTGCCCTGATAATTGAGAGACAGTTGTCTTAAGTAATTAGACAAGAGTAGTAACAAGATTAGTAATAAGAATGCCAACCGTAAAAAAAAGATATATTATCAATCATTGAATTATAAAATAATCCACGTTGTCTCCTGTATTATTTTAGTAGTTGAGATACTTTTTGCGGCTCTCACACGCAACTATTCTTTATAAATGAGGTCTATAAAGAAAGACACTTTCACAGAAACGTGACGAATTGCTCTTTGACTTTAAAAATATGAAGTATTTGTTTAAAAAAGTATCTAAATATTCATATCAAATGCAATCCGCAACACTCGGCAGCATTTTTGAATCTATATAGTTAAGTAACTTCTAAACGAAGCGTTCTAGGGCATTAGAAACTAAAATTTTGAGGCCCAGGGCCTCAACGAAACGTTACTCATACCGTAATCTAAAGAATGAGATCTTCCTGAACATTCTATTACATTTTTGGTGGTCCGGCGCTTCTCGATATTACCCCATCTGTTCAGAGACGTGCATAATCTGCAACTGAATGTGAATTTAAACTAATTACTTGATATAATATGAGATTGAATAACACGATTGTACCTATCTGCTCGGTAATAAAATTAAATAAGAATAGTTTGTATTGACAAGGGTGTATTGTATTGTTATCAATCACGAGGAGACACATAGAACAAGTAACGGAGGATAAGACTGTCTTGAAGAAAAATATATATTATAGGCTTAATATGGAAATGGAAAAATAGGGAAGAGGGTGGGCACATGCGAGAGTTCTCGGACGAATACGCTCGTTACAAATATATTCTGATATATGAATACATTGATTTGTGAAAAATACAGTAGGTACCAATACATAACCAATTGAAATGCAAATTAGAAGATCATTTTATTAATTCATAACTTCAAAGTGCATATCAGTTTTCCAATTTCCTGACATTTCTTTCTTAAAATACCATCCACAATCAAGTACCGATTCACGACCATACCCATAATTTTCTACCATACCTGTACAATTTCTTTGGTACAAAAGGACAGCAGTGGTGTGAACAGATTCTGTCGTGTCAGTAATTGCCGCGTTGGTCTACGACGGACGTGGCAAACGTTGCCGTGGCAACGAGGCTTAAAGAGGAGGACGCAGTTCTTCGAAGAGATGTGCTTGTTGACAGGGGCATAACCTGAGCTAAATGCACAGTCGCAAACGTAACCACCTTCACGGATCTTCAGGTTTCCCTCAACAATCAATTTTGTGCTTTGGGATAATCAACATTTGCATGAAAATATGTGCCACCATGACCAACACACACAATAAAGTTGTACGTTCTTGTGCAAGATAAATAAAATGAAAAAAACTAACGTCAGATATGAACAATCAATTCTCTTTAAACGAAAATTAATAATAATGTTATCAAATTTTAAGCGGTATAAATACAGTACCTAGATCGATGGAGATACAATCTTTATACTACTATGTACATCAATATATGTTACACTTACTAGACAATGTGTTATAAATTAAATTGATGAAAATATGGATAACATATCAAACATTATGTTTATAAACATATACTTTAACTCGTATTAGACGGTTCGTGTCGATCCTTGGAGTTCTCGTCAAGATATTTCAAACTCTTGTGTAATCACTAATGATCCGTTATCTGTGTGTTGAAAATAATTTTTCATTCACAAAATTTTCAATATTTCTTGATGATTGAATCGATTTGATTCAATTATCACCAATATCTGTTAACGCAAACTTTGGATTTCAAAACTTTAGAGTTCGTATAATTTTCCACACAATATTTTCATTCGGAATGGGAAATATATCTTTTTCATTTATAATGAGTTATACAATCATTTCATTTGAACTCAGTTGAGTTAAACCATAACAATTAATTCCATGGTCACTTTACGAAGTATTGATGCAAAGATGAAAAATGCCTGGGTGAATCTCAGGCATTTTTATCACTCACCTCTGTATACAAAATTATTGCCTTCGTTTTATATATATTTTAATAGAAAATTGTCGTACAAATTAATCGGCTATTGCAAATTATAGTGTTAAAATGAATGGTTATGAACTATTAACTACGAGTAAAATAGCCATTGCTACAGAAAAAATTACTATTCATATAGAGAAGTAACTTCAATGGTTCACTAAATATTGTTCATTCTAAACTAAAACGTAGCAGTGAGTTAGAACTGACATGCAAAGTTTTGATAACTTATGGGCAAGTTTAAATCCACTTGTCAGTCAACACAAGCTCAATGAAGCATATTATTTATTATGATTCTCAGTCCTTACCCTCCTCGGCGATGTCTGAGGAGAACCTTGAAAAAACCTGCCATGACTCGCTTTGTCCACCACAAATTCCACGTGGATTAGAAACGCAGAAGCCAGAGGTGGAAAGTGATTGGCCTGACCACTAGTACAACAGAGGTCGCTTCTAAAATGAAGTACTTGACTTATGAAAAACATTGCTGGTGAAGTTCAACTTTATCCACACTTCACATCACAATAAGGTGAAGTCGAAATGATCAATAGCAGATTGGATAACGTTCAGAACATTCGCAATTACGTTCACAACAAAGGTGCAACGTAGCTTCAGCGCACGCTTTCCACTTGCGGGCGGCGCGGTTGTTTATTCCGCGGCCAGCCGCCGCCCGCAGCGCCGTGCACTCACCCGCCGTCGTGGGCGTCGCCGTCGCCGTCGCCTGCGTTGGCCGCGGGCGGCGGGGGCGGCGGCGCGGGCGGCAGGTGTTCGGGGGCGCTGGGCGATTCCAGCGTCAGCGTGCGCACCGGCCCCCGCCGCCCCGCCCCCCGCGCCCGGCTGCCGGACCCCGCCGCCGCCGCAGCCGCCGCAGCCACCACCGTCGCCATCGCCGCCGCCGACGCCACCACCGGCTGCTGCTCCAGCCCTGCCTCCTCCGACCGGTCGCCCATCGTCAAGGTGCCTGGAACACGGGCGCTTGCACAAAGTATATGGGGGGACACCGATTTCAAATCATACATCCCCCATATGTCCCTTTGAGAGTGTTTATTGATTCCGGGCGCGACAACGACAAAGGTCATAAATCCCGTAAGAGTAGTGCATGCTATTTCGCGGGAGGTGGCGGTGCGGCGTTCCATCCGCGCTCGATGTGAGAACCGGTGCTGACGTACACGTAGGTTTGCCGAGTTTCTCTCCCTCACTCCCGTGCCAACCGAGACAAACTCAACCACTACACATTTATGTTAGTGTAGAGCACGTGATTCTGTAAAGGGAAAGAAAGGGATAAGGTTTCGGAAGGAAAAATCGCGTGCAATTCGTGGGCAATCCGTTTGTTAGGGTTCTCTCCCGGCTTTCTCCTAATATTCCTAGGAGAAAATATGAAGAACTATCGATCAGAGCAGCTGGTCGTTGGAATTCTCCTCCAGACAGCGGCAGAATTCGACCCAAGTATCTAGCGTCGCAAATCTGTGAATTCGGTCAGGAAAATAACTCTGGTTTAGAATTGGATTTTTTTTCTTTAAATGAGCCTGCTCTTGCTTAATACAATTACTTGGTTGCTATATTCTTGGATTAATAAACGATGTTTTAAAGCATTGGGTAAAATTTTTAAAAAGTAGAAAAATGCTTCCTTGCATATCCATACAATTCCATGACCTAATTCGCTCCGGACCTGCAATCGCGCGTAGGTCGAGTAAGTCCGCTGGACGTCGGTGTCACGATGAGAAAATACGATTACACTAGCATTTGACGAAGACGCTCTTTAAAAACCCCTTGTAAATAAATAGATTCAAAAATTATTTAGAACTTCAAAGTTAATTGGTAATATTATTGAAAAGTAGGCATAAATGCAATAACAAATATTTTATCGTAGGTTGCATTATTTGTTGACCATCATGTGTATGGTTTATGACGAGGACTAGCTACCATTGAATTTAATTTCGGTTAGTTTTTTATTTATTTAAAATATTTTTACTTTCACATGTTTAGTTAGCAGCCAAATATATTGGCCAATAATTGCAATACCGAAATTTTATTTTTGTTTTCTTTTATAGCTTATTGTAAAATATTGTTTGTAGTTTCATTTTGTCAGAGAGCAACATATATTTTTCTTGAAATATACTTATTATTATTATCATCATCATCATCACTATTGCTACCTTGTATTCAAGACAGACATTCCAGTACAAAAAGTTGAGATATGTGGGTGGGGGATTTGTCTCTACCACGACCGCAGACGACACAAGCTCTGGCATCTGAGTGATGGTTTCCGCCTAGTTTTGGAGAATATGCCTTTAGATCCAGGGCTAAAATAATTCAAAAATATCAACATGAATATTTGCATCAACTCCTTTTCTCGCTTTTTCAGCTTCTGTGTTATTGGCGACAAAACACAGTTCCAAAACAAACGATTCAAAATGTTATTTCACTCGTATCTTTCGTTTACAAGTCATGAAACTCTCACAATTATATTTCCTTATATTGTGGGTAGCCCACATTGAACCGTAAGCTGCTAGAATGATTAAATCAAAATTTAACACGAAATCATTTAAAATGCAATTATGATTAATAAACAATACCTACATAAATAGTAAATCTAATTAGAGAGGATAGAAATTAAGTTGACTTCATAAACATACTCTTCAAATTTTGACTTTCCCTTCTTCCACCCCTTCGTTCCCTTCTATTACGTCACCGCAATCGCCCTGGCTTTATTTCATTGTCTCCCCTCTCCCACTCTTGAACACCGGTGGATTGGATGCCTGCAACTGACATCAAAGACCGCACAGCTGACACCTCGCCTCCCGCGGGTGTTCTAGTAGAATCCTCACACAGAGTGCTGCACGCTTGACAATTGTCCCTAAGACGTAAAATCGAAATTGAGCGAAAGATAAATTTCGCTCTTACGCAACTTAGACTCAAAGTACAGTAAACTAACGCCAATCTAAACATTTCTGATGTACGTTTTCCACATCTAGAACAACATTATTTAAACGCGTTCATAATTTTAAAAAATGTTAAGTTTCACCAAATTTTGTTGAAATATATTGAATAAAATTAAATCCGCAAATATTAAAAGCTGTCGAAACTTACGATTTATAGTATACAAATTCAAGAAATGCCAATAACGTAATCAACAATGCAAAAGTAAAAGTGTATTTATTCAAATTATTGAATTTATAAGACTTAAAGTTCGTTGATTGTCGATTTGTTTGAATCGTAGCATCCTTTATAACGATTGTCTATCACAATAATAACTAAAACGTTTGCTTACTCATTTGAAGTAGGGATGCTCACCCACTGAAGGGTTAACAAATGTGTGACGCTACCGTCGGCACTTCACGACATATGCGCATTTTGGACATTGCTTCTGTTGATTGGATATGCGTACGTCAACACACACACATACATATACACATACTTGCGTACACTCACACACACGCGTTTGCCTACACATACTATTATTTATAGGTGAACTCAATAAGAGAGCATGCATATGTTAAACAGAATAAATTACATTACGGAGATAATTAGACAATTCAGAGGGACACGCATGTTCCTCTCCCACTGGGGAGCCAGTGGCATGGGGCAGCCTTTCACCCCAGAGGAAGCATGACACGTACGAGAAAAAAAAGTTTAGGCAGTTGAAAGTTGAGCGAATCACTACGCACCTGCGTTGCCGGGCAGTCGTCACCGCCGCGGTCGCACTCACACTGGCGACACACTGGCGGCGACGCTGCCCCGCGCTGCCCTCTAGCGGCCGGCGCCGCAACCAACGCGCGCCTCCAGCAGCCCCCTCGATGATTAGATACCGGAAAAATATGTAGAATGAAACATAACAATATATACATAAATATGTAATGAAAACAGTAAGAATATGTAATAAATAAGTCAAATCGGATATAACATATATTAAAATTCACTATTCATAACACATTTACATAGTACAAAATTACATTTATAAAAAAATGCTAACAAATCTTAAAAATAATAAAATCGTCTTAAAATCATTGGAGAGCAAAGTTTTATAATCACTTTGCACCATACAACTTTTCCGTCAATAGTAGAAGCTTCATCTACTGCTATCCATGACAGTAGTTTTGCAGCCTGACTAGACGCAATAAATATATTAACATCATTCATCGTACAAACTGGCCATATCTACCGATCGGCAAATCAACACTGTAGCATGAAGAACTGTCATTGAATGTTAAACGTCGGCGATTGCAGATGTTTCTCCGAAATTAAGGTCAAAAGTCACGATCGGCGATGATACCTTTTACACCAAAAGGTGAAAATGATCTCGTCACTGACGCCACTGAAGTAACTCAAACAGGCGCGCCAAACTGTGAGAACATCACGCGTCTTCATATAGTGAATCTGGAGTAGACAGCACGCAGTAATAATATAGGGGAAAACGATTTTTTTGAAAATATTTGAAAAATTGAAGAAAATTCATAGAATAAAGAAATATTTTGTGAAAATAACAAAATATATAAAATATCTAATATACTACTGAATATGTAAAAATATACCACGAAAAAATTGGATATTGTCTTAGAACGTCCATGATTTGCCAAGATTTCTGAAATCGGTAAGTAGAAAGACGAAAATATATGAATTTACATAAAAATACGGTCTCTGGTGATGGTTTCAAAGCAACATACAGGGAGCTAGGCGCTCTACATTTTTCTTTTTAAAATCTGGATATTAATGGAAATTGTTAATAGTTGGATGGCAAATAATTAGTCCTATTAGCTTCACGAGATTCGTAACTTGTCTTTTTTAAATGATTATTTCATGTTTTCGGACACAGCAACGTTTTGGTTATTAGTTCCGTAAGTGTAATGCATGTTTTTTATCATGGGAAGTCGTAGTGTTCTTTCCCCGCTTAAAGGCGAGATGCGACACCGACTTATATGTATACTTGTCGGGGTTTCCTCTATCCAGGTATCTCCCAACAGCGGGGCACCGCCAAGTAGGAACAAGTTCTAAGCTCTCGACTGGCCTCCCGCCTTGTGTGGTAGTGTAGTGTTAGTAAGTGAGGGGTGAGGACAGAACAAGGAAGGGAAAGGAAAAGTCGCGCGTTTGCTAGGGTAATGCAGCGACATCGGTGCCATGAGCCCCTTCTGTCGATAATCGTATTGTTCCCTCATCAGAGCTTACTATTGTTGCATATTGAATACATTACAAACATGCGTACCACCATGAAGGCAAATTCAATTCAATTCAATTCAATTCATGTTCGTTGAGGTGAAGTAATTGAAGTGTGGTCGTGAATTCAAGTAGAATCTGGTTATTAACTCTCAACCAACCTCACAAACGAATTCACTCTGTTTGCCGCTAAAGATCCGAGATTAGAGTAGAGTACCGCGAGAGCTTTGCAGAACAAAGTACTGTAAGAGGGAAGAGCCAAAAAATAATCCAGTTGAATGTTATTCATGGTTTGTTTTTGCAATTGCAAATGTTAGATAAGCTATTTATATACGTATTTATAACCTAAAACTATTGTTCAATGTTTCGGTCATAAAATCACACGTATCGAATAACATATATTTGTCAAAACTTTGAAGTACGTGTTTTAGGAAAAATATTGCTGACAGTTTTCAGACGAATCTTCTTTCGTAAAATGTGTACTTGTCGAGTTCTCCGGGAAAGAAAGTCATGCTACAAGGTACCATCATGCCACTTCAAAACCAATTCTAACTTCCTCATTTACGATTTATACTTTTAATGATTCCTGACACCAATTATAAATGATTTGGTTTAAAAATGTGGGTTAAGAATATACTCTGCTTCCTGAAATTCAAAGGCGAGTATATACCATATACTACATACCACGACTATCTACTTTCAAAGAAAGATCTGAAATGTGAGTGCCACGGAAGTTTAGTGTAACCAAGAAAATCACATTTTCATTCAGGAACCACCCGATGCACTTTAGCAACTAAGGTCATTATCCCGCCATTATAACGCCACTTTTTGCATGAATTCAAAACTACTGGAAATGAAGGTCCCTGATGGTCGACGGTAAATTAAATCACGGGTAACATCCTCAATGGCAAAAAGATACAAACTGTGCTGACAGTTACAGCTTTTTTATTTATTTATTTAACTTCAAGAACAGCAAAAATTGTATGTGACGTTTTGGAAGCAGAAGAGGCACAGATATTTAGTATTCAGAACCAACCCAAGTAACTCCTGAGCATGGATCATACATTGCTCAATAGATCAAGGGATACTTTAAAACCACTCTTTCCAAAATATTCGTTTTCTGTTAGCAACCTGTAGTAACTCTTGGCATAGAAAATCAGATTATTTAAATAAATAGAAGTAAAAACAAATGTTTCAAATTACAGATATCCAGTATGAGCGTACCGATCAATATTTCAATACCATTCACTTCATCGTTATGTGAAAGGCACGATCTTGTAATTTTTATTCCTCAAGGTCAAACCTTTCCAAAGATTTTTGTTTCTTTTAAAAGTTAATCACATTTACCACAAACGTCTACAATATTTTTTGTTTCAATAACACTAATTTAATTTACTTAAAATGCATGTTAGGTCCGGGCCAGTAATGGCCTTTCATTCAACGGTCATTTCATATACCTTTCGTGCTATTATAGTTTATGAGCTCCGCGAACCGCAACTCATTTTCAGACAAACTGACTGAATCTTTGCTCTAAACATTTTTGAGAATACAGGATAACCTTTGACTTGAAATGTCCTTGGAATTTGAAACTAGTTATTATAAAGTAGTTATGTAACATATGCGCGAATCACCTAGTACACGTGTTGCCTATACTATTTTATCGTTTGCAAAATATGTTTTGCACACATTTCGCAATGTTTCGCACACGATTCCGAATGTTTCGAACACTATTAGTTACAACGAAAACAGTAGCAATTTTTCACACGAAAAGCAGGCTTGACAAACCGTTTTTTGCGTACGGTGTGTTAAATAGTTATTTATGATTCGAGTGGCATTTTATTTTGGGTGTAGGAAAGGTTTCTGCATGAGGCCTAGTGGTACGACGATATAGCCGTACGAGCTAGCTAGACGAGCAATATCAAATCACATTGAACATGCCTTATGTTATTTTTTTCAACATTTTTACTGATTTTCAATTTATTTTAATTCAAGTGCACTAATTACTTAATTATGTACGAGTAGTATGTTACTTTAAGGTCAATGGTAGCTGATGCGGTCAGACAAAAGTGTTTTGTTTTCTTTGCATCCAAAATGTGTAACTAAACACTTGAACATCGTTTCTCTTTATCACTAGAGCTAAAAATTGAAACGTTTAGTACGCTGTGAATGCCCTAAAAGTAATAGCTTTTACTAGTGGTTATCTAAAAAAGTTATTTTTATTGTTCTCTAGAGCATCTGTGTGCTAAATTCTCTGTATCTGAAGCTGAACAATTCTTTACAAATTTCATAGTAAAACTTTGGTTAGAAATTACAATACGTAGACCTTGCCCTTCTTCTTTTGCAATGTCTTGTGATGTAATTTAGGCATCTATATTGCAGAATAATCTAAAACATTTGTCACCACGTACTTTGTTCAATACCCACGCCGAGTCTTTTCATTAGACATTATTGAGCGCGGAGTACTTATGAAGCGTAAAATGGCATTTCGTTTGCTTACGAAAAGCAATAACATAGCATGCACAGAGATCACCGTTCTGCTATCAAATGATTCGGTACATCTGTTGGTACAGGATGAAGAAGTATCTGTGATCTGTGCTCTATCGGTTCCACACCATCTGGAATGCGACATCGACTTTTGTCTTGTTTTAATTATTCCGGAGCATTCTCTAGGGTTACTTTTCAAAGCCGTAACTACTTTTTCATCCCATTCTCCACAATACTCACCAATCTTTCCACAACGTGTATGAAAAATTTAGCAGTAATTATAACATCAACTCAAACCCATTATAATCAGAAATACCCATCTAACGTGCAACACTGCTCCGATATTATTCAAAACTATAGCAAGATTCCCGTTGCTGTACTCCTGTCCAATATGATTAAATGTATCCAAAACAAACATTAATAAAGGGCAATTCATCCCAAAAAAATCTAAGGTCAATACCAAATGCACTATTGTGTAATACAAACAAACCAACAAACAAACAACTACATACATAATTTAACCTAGAGTAATTAGCCCATCACATCAATACCTCTCCTCAAATTTTTATATAAACCTCGGGCAACTACTGTCTCTATCCCAATTGACACAAAGCAGCAACCTAATTCACAATATAAGAATCAAAAGCAAATATCAATTTCATGTATTTCTTAAATTGTTCTCCGAAATGTAATAAACAGAGGTGCCTTAATAGGCTTCGTCAGACATTGCATTAGTTGTAAGGAATTAGTTATAAGTTACTTCTAAGCCCCCAAAGAATGTGACAAAGTTATAATCACTGAACTCTGTAATCCTCTTGAAATGAAACAAATAAAAAAGGGAGTGATTGGTCACGGGTTTCCCTTGTATTGCGGTTTAATAGCTCGGCAGCATCGATCCATATTCGTATCTCTGACGCTCTTCTTCAGCAATGAACGTGCGGAGAGCGTGCTTTGAGCGAGGTCAAATGGATGTTTGCCCACCCGCCAGTGCAGACGGGTAAGGAAAGCACCAGCTTAGCGACGAATGAGGGCGCTCGGTGGACTTCGATGCACGAAGACATTGGACGAGCAATCGCCCGTAAGGAAGCATCCTCAAGCGGAATTAAATACCACTTACGACCACTAACGACTCTGAATTGCTCAATAGGAATATTAGAAATGTACGTTATTCAAATCAAATACTAGAATTGACATCAGCTATTATCTGCTTCGAATTACACCGACCAACAACCCTCATTTTCATTTCGATTCAATTTAAAATGAAACGAAACTTTCCACACCGTCAAACAAGTGTAAATATTTCGCAATGTTAACTCTAGATAGGCATCAAAAATGTCTCCTGGGGTGCCGAGAAGGAAAAAAAGGCCGCCTGAAGCGTGCCTGGCGGCAGTTAAAGGCGGCGTCGTGTCAGCGCAGGGCCAGACGGGGCTGGGGGGCGTGCGTGCGTGGGCGGAGACACGACGAACGCGAACGAAGCGGACGGGTGCGGAGAGAGTGTGTGGATGGTGAGGGAAATGTGAGATGAAGACGAGAAGGGTCGAGGGCAGATAGGGGCCGGGTGGCGATGAGGGACCGGGACGGAGAGGTCCGGGGAGGGTCTTTCAACAGGGGGCAGCGGACGGGAAGAGAAGAGAAACCTTGAAAGGACGGAGAGGGACAGGGGAAGAGCGGAGAGTGACGGGCGCGGAGGGACGAAGGAGAGTCGGAAAGGAATGGGGGCAAAGAGAGGCCGGAGTGTATGGAGATGGACTGGGGAAGGGCAGATATAGACCTAAAAGGGGCGGAGCAGCACCGAGGAGGGGCGGAAAGGGACTAGGGGGACGAAGAGGGACTTTGGAAAGGTGAACAGAGACAGGGGAAGGGAGGACAGGGAGGAGCAGTGAGGGAGCAGGGAGGAACGGTGAGGGACTAGGGAGGATGGAGACTGAAAGGGGTGGAGATGGACTGGAAGAAGCGGTGAGGGGCCGGGAAAGAGCGGAGAAGACCAGGACCTGAGGGACAAGAGGGGTCCGGAGAAAAACCAGGGTGGAGGGCTGGAAGAGGCGGAGAGACCTGGAAGGGCCGGAGGGTTTTTGCGGAGTGACAAAGAGGATCCCGGAAAGAGCGGAGAAAGACCTAGAAGTGGCAGAGAGGAACGGAGAGGGGCGAAGAGGATCCTGGAAAGAGCGGAGAGAACATATCAGGAGCGGAATGCGTCAGATCGAGAGAGGCGGTTACGAGCAGAATGCGAGGATGTTCGGGCGATGGCGTGGAGGGCGGTGGGTGACCGGGAGGGGGAGGGCGGGGGGATGGGGAGGAACGGAGAGGGTCCGTTGAGGGCGTTGAGGAGCACAAAGTGAATAGAGGCAGAGAGGGGCGAGTACGTTGCGAGGAGGGTAGGGGAACAGTACGAAAGTGTGCGTGGAAAGTGCAGAGTGTGCGGTGCGGGGATGGGAGGAGCGGGGAAATTGCTCGCCAGGGGGACTGCGGTGCGAGTTTTGATGACAGCTCGAGGGACGGAAGGGTTGCGGGAGAGGAGAGCGGGGCGTGACTGGAGGGGAGGAGGTGAGGTTAGCGCGAGAGCGACGCCAGAGCGGCGCGGAGGTGGGCGAGTGCGTCCCTGAGACGGGGTCGACTGAGGCGGGGTGTCGATAAGGACTAACCGCTCACGCAGTTGCTCATTTGCATACCGCGCGCTCGTGTTTTATTACCTTATCTCCGATCGCTCTGGCTAGCTCAGGCCACCGACCACCGGCTCGTGAGTCTATTAACTCTTTCTAGAGCCAGCGAGAGTAAAAAAATTCACTGTAAGTAAACTTATGAAATTTTCCAGCATCGTGAAAAATGTTAGAATATTTTAATGTACCACACACGTGAATGGTAATGTGCATGTTTCAACGATATAAAAAGCTTCACGATTACGAAGGGTAAAAACAAAATATGTTGCAGAGAAGGTCTATCCATTCCACGCACGTTCGAGGACTCTGAGAGATCGATCAGCAAAGCGCTCGCTTCTGAAAGGGAGCCCTCGCGGGGTCCCAGAGCAGGCCCCTCGTCACTTCCCCCTCCACATGGACAACTATCCCCTCCCGTATCGTGTAACTGGATCTGAGAAGTGCGCATCTCCCTCGCCAATCGTAAAGTAAAACGCACCGGCGCATTTGAGCCTGCGTTTCAATCTTCTTGCAGCTGTGATGATCTTCTCTTCTTTGCAAAAAACGAGATGTTCTCATTCATTCTGTAAATATCATTGAAACCTGCTACTAACGTCGGCTGGGCTACGCTCCCCTTTGGTAGATAGTAGATTCCGATAAACGGGAAAAATTCTTTCTCGGCCTCGAAACGTATGTTCACTGTATAAAGTGTCACTTCACTGCTTATACAATTTCCGTAGATATAAATGTTCTAATTTTTTATTTCCCTTTAATATCTATCTTTTCCAAATAATGTAAGATGTGTTCCTTTTTGAATTTTTTGATCCAAGATAATTGTGCGTTTGAGAAACGAGAGAAAACCCAACAACCGCAATGGAACGGCGCACTTTTCGATTGAGTAATGTTCCATTTAATAGTTAAATAAAGATTTCTTGTTTATTATGACGATTATTGGTTAGTAAACTTCTGAGCAGTTCTGTCGTGAGAAATTAATAAATTGAATATTTGAATATATAGGTGATTTGAAATAAATATTACAAACATCTAGGACATGTACAGGGGCCGACAATGATCACCGTTTGGCAGTGAACATTAGGTGAGATATTTCATATAAAGGAGTGACACATGTTATACTTGTCCCTGTAGGATAGGCACTTGTGTTCGGTAGGTATATGAAATATTATTGACCCGTCAGAACGTGAATTGCACAACATGTGTGTAAACAGGGTTGCCTAATCACTAAGGGCAAATACCACACGCGACACTCCGATGAATGAAATTTCTCATGATATTGTCATTGGCAAAAATTTATCATTTTCTATGATCCCCATACATGTCCTATACTTTTATATTATTTCCTCTGATAATCTAATAATTATATTTCCTCATTATTTTTCCTTCAATTCCTATCTAACGGGCCTTGTTTTTAATATTCGGCCTGAAGCCGCCGTCCTGATGTTTTTTCTGTAGTCATTCGCTAAATGCGTATGCCGAAATGGTCTCGAGTATTGTATCCCTGAGGTAAATGTAAAATACAACCTTCTTTTGTTCATTGTTCACAGTCGAGACACTTTGGCTATACATGATGACAACGGACATTTTGGGCGATATTTGAGTATTGATTTTAATTGTGATTAGTAGTTGTTCCCTTTCATCTCATTTTTACGAATGTTCCATGCACTATGAACTTATTTGTAAACATTTCATTTAATGGTATTTTAGTGTTACAAATGCTGGATATTGAATTACCTCATGTGTACTGTGTGTAGACATGTGAAGAACACTATTTGTATGAGACATTTATAAAACCATTTAAATCTCGATTCAAATATTTCATTCACCACTTTCTTATAATACTCGGTAAGAATAATAATGATCGTCGTCATTTGCTTCAAAAACTTTATAAAAATATAAGAAATTGGGCAGAAAAGGGACAGGACAATAAAAGAATACATGTATCCTTTGCAAATGTTTTATTTGATACAAAAACGGTATACTTGCTTCTTTCCACCTTGTGATACGTTTTATTAACTCAAAATAACTCTGTTAAAAGCGAGATAAACATCTTTGCATACAAACCTGGAGGCCCATGTCTGACACCTTACCTATAATCCGACAATGAAATTACAACAGATATTTTTTTTAAAAAAAAGTGCTGTGAAGCCCACTCGTGGCAGTAGCATGGCCACCATATTTCCGACAGCTCTGTATAAGCTCATCAACAAAATTGCGCTTGCTGTGTAAAAGGACAAGAATAAGGAAAGAAACTAAGGTTGCAATATTTAAATACATTATGACAATAATATCAGCGCAACTAGTCGCAAGAAAGTAAACTATCAGTAGAGGACCACGCGGTTTTCTTGTACAATTTGCACTGTGAAAAGCTTCAGTTATGCGACCTGCAGCATATAATGAGGTCAAACAGTGCGCCTACAAGTAATGAACCAACATTAAATTTTATGAGCAAATATTTTCGCTAAAAACTTTTAGTAAGCGCCATAATATTCAATATAGTCTACAAGGGATTGTCACTTATGTAGCATTCTAAAACACAAGCTACTGCTTCACATTGAAGTTTCTCAAAAGAAACAAGTCGAGCATTCCAGAAGTTGTGTTAATTTCCATTAACTTTAGGTCGTATCCATCACTAGCTGAAGTACCCGGCGTTGCTCGGGCATTTATTACAGTAAATTATTATATAAGAAGAGGAATTCAATCTTTTCATTCCCTTCTCCGCCCTACTCCCTGCCATGCTCTGCCCGGCCACGCCACGATAGCTGTCTTCTCTTGACCCCCATTTGGAAATTTCAAGATTACCTCCCTCACTTTTCCACAAATAATGACATTTTTCTTTTTTGAAGTTCCAGCTTCTAAACATTCACTTTATAACTAAAAGCAATAAACAAATCTAAACTACAAAATAAAATACTTGTACTCACATATAACATTTTTGTGGAGTTTTTTATATTCCAACACTATCAAAATTGTCACGTTGTAAAACTTATCCTATTTTATATTTTTTCTTCCATTGTATTCATAAAAAAGTTTTGAAATTGATCTGTCAACTCGTGACCGTGAAGGTACTTACTGTTTTAAGCTGAGTATATCGTGCGGAAGTTCATGCACGGGTACGGTAATAGGTAGATCCGGAGTGATAGTTATAGACGTCATAAAGTAATTGATGATCCATAATCATAAAAATAAATGAAAATACTTGTATCTATCCTGAAACATAATTACAAGCTTTTATAATTCTAAAGACGACAAAAATATATATGTTTAATGTCCTCTGTGCTAGTAACAAGTAGTATAAAACTAATTTGTTCAGGTAAATCAATTCATCATACGACAGATACAATAGAATACTAATGATCCACCAACATTACGTTATGTGAAAGTAATAAATTGACAATGCACTGAGCCACATAACAAAACAATATTAGCATCATTATTTTATCTCAAGTGTTAGAGATTATGAATCCTGAAATATGAATAATAGAAACCAAAGACTCCCAAATAACAATTTCATTTTACAATGAAATCAATCCACGAGGGATCTGCTGCCCGAAGGAAGTATATCCCGCTAGGTAAAAACTCCAAAAACGGGATGGTTTTATATCGGAAAATAACCTCTACTGTCGGAAATCTGTCTAACGTAGTAATCTATTTTTAGAAGGCTGTGAGTGGTCATAGAGTAAGAAGGAAATGTATTTTTCTACGAATAATGTAAGCCGTAGCATGGGAACGTAGAACGTAGAGAACGTAGATTACGTTCTCTATTTTGTTTGATTTTTTCATTCGCACCTGTTTGGTAATGCCTTTCTGAACAATCCTATACACACTTTCCTCTCTGTCTTTAGGACGTGAACACAAATTCATCTGCTTTAGAGTTTTTAGATTCGCCTGCTTTGGATGTTTAAGCCGCCTGCGACATCCCAGAAGTTCTTATTAAATAAATTCCTCCGCATGCCTTGGGGAATAATTGCATGGACTTTAATTTCTCGGTGCTATTCAGTTGAAAAGTTTCTTCCCTACTTTAAAATATGTTCCTGATATAAATGCTGAACTATTTTTATAATTTTTGTTTCTATTGCAAAGTTTTATCGAAAATATTGTATTTAAGCTACGCAGTGCTTTTTATGTCTTCTATATAGTGCCTTCTATGACACAAAACGACCTGACAAGTATTTTTTAAACGAACCATCGGCTTCCGTATTAAGCAGGTCACCACATTTAGAGTAGCGGTGTTACGTAAACTGGGGATGCGACTGCGATGTTTTCAAAATATCGAAAATTTTAATATCGATTTATTAAAGCCGATGATTTATAACATCAATTTTATGAGCGATTTTGTTTTCTTTTGCTGTATATGATATATTTTTTTAAATAAAAAGTATCTTTAATAAAAAAAATAACGGGTACAATATTTTTACATCATTAATTTCCGTAAATTGAACATTTTTCAGCGTGACCAAGAGTGAAAAATAAGTTACTTGAGTTTCCTGAATAACTTATTACAAAAGATTAAAATTTTGTTAAATTATCTGATTATTGTTTTAATTAGCTTTTTCAGTTAAATGTTCATTATAAATTAATAAACACGGCCATTATTAAATTATATCTTCTTTCTCCCGGACGAAATAAATGTTAGAGTTTACTGAAGTAGTTTTAAAAACATTAGATGATTTTGAGACAATTGAGACACTTTGACACTTTGGAATATTGTGCTAGCAACCTACTTTATTGCTTTGCAAGTACCAACGGGTTTTCAAGTCTCAAAGGTGAACACCCATGATTTTCGCCATACTCTCAATCCCGTTATGTGTGCAAAGGACACCGTTAGGCTGACATCTGGATGCGCTATGATTCAACGTTCTTTTTGAACATCTATCCATTTATGTGGGCGGGGCCGCTTCGCCGGTTCGAAGCTTACCAGCTTTCCAGGTAGGTACCGGAGACACATGCATCTCACATGTACGAGACAAGTCCCTCCTCAATTTTTTCTCCAAGCGGGGGAAGGGGGTATTTTCACGACGAAGCCGAGACCCAAGTGGTCGCCAATCGAGCTGAGATAACCCGGGGAGTACGAGACCATCAAATGACCCCCATGACACTATCGGTGAGGAAACTGGGCAACCGAGCGAAAACCTCCAATTCGCTTTAAGGTTTCTCCGATTAATTAGTTAGTTAGTGCCTTATTTTACGTGGCGAGACTCGGGCCATCAGGCCCGCTCTTCCGTCTAACCACGCAAATTTTGCTACGCATCTTTCACCTCCTAGCGGAGAAAGGAGGTATTATCATGGGCGACGAAACAGGCAATTTGAATTTCGCTCAGAGGCTTCTTTTAGGCTTTTACATGCAGTAAATCTACTACATGGGACAGCCGGGTAGAACAGTCCGGTACGCTGACCGTTATACCACCGAATCCGCACCTATTAGTGTCTTGGTCTAGCCCGAGAGACGATGTTTTCGTCTGCTTTAATTTTAAAGCTCGATGTTTTGAAACACGTGCGTTTTGTTGGCGACGTCGCATCCCTAGCGTAGTGACGCTTCTCAAACCCAGTGATTTGCGGAGTGGCCGAGCGGCCGGGGAGCGCGCTGGCTCGAGGGCTGTCGCCGCCCCCGCCTGCGCGTCCGCCTCCGCCTCCGCCGCCCCGCGCAGCGCGCCGCCAGTCGCCCGCCAAGAGCGCCAGCGGCACCCACCGGCACACACGCAGCGTATGCGTCGCAGCCCGGAGGAAGGTAGCAGGCGCCACAGCCGCTCGTAATACCCTTTTCCCAACTCAGCATTTAAACTAATGCTTTCTTAGATAGTGAGAGCATGTTGGAGCACTGTTGGTTTATCGCTGACCGAAGAAAAATATAGCCTAAACAGAGCGATCAAGATGCCTTTTGAGGCAGTACGTCCGGACGTACTGCCTCAAAAGGCAACTTGACTGCAAAGCAACTGCACCGGGCTCAGGACACGTCCTGAGCCCGGTGTAGTTGCTTTGTGCTCAGTGTGGAAGAAACACGCATTTCCGCCTTTATTTTACAGTTATATTGATAAATCTGACTGAATCGGATTTAGTAAGGCTTATACTTTGTTTTATATTAATATAGGATTTTTAAATAAATATATTAAAATTACTCTCACAATGTAGTCTTAAATCTCTGACTTTTCAATTTTTTAATTTCTTTATCTTGACTTATGACGTTATCCCCAAGACTTCCCGCCACAAGCTCAACACGGATGTATTACCGCGACTATTCTTCATGATTTTAATCACCTTCCAGCTGCTCTTTTAATCGTAATATATTATTTTCAGTGACAATGACACTCAGTACGCGACGCGCACTTTTCGAGGTTTAACGCTCAAATACTGTGCAAACACGGAACGACCAAGTGTTAGAGCATGTAACTCTGCTACTAGGCTTAGAAGATTGTTCAGAAGAGATCTGCAATTCACTTAAACTCGAAATTTCTAAGCTGCACTTAAAAATTAGTGAGTAATGGCAAATATCTGCAAGATGTGAGGGGAAATTGTTGAAACAGAACGAATTGTGGCTTTTAAAATAAATAGAACTCGAAGATAAATTTCCTTGTGCGGGTCCATCAACCAGTACTCCAAATGCATCTTCTATTGCAAAAGTAAGACGACCAAGAAAGTTATTTAATGATGCTAGTGTTGCTACAAAGCGAAGGCAAGTGAAAGCTATCGTCAATAGAGCAACGTCCTCTAAATTCATTGCAGCTACTCAAACATGTCTCAGAGACTCTGGTAAAAGAAATGCAGCAAAAATTGTCGCAGAGCTCCCCTTGCTTCACCTCAACGAAGAGTTCGACCAGGTTTCCTCGAAGCCCAGATGTATGACCATGCTCTTGCATTAATGACTGATCTGCATATGTCAACAAACCAGTACAACAAAATGATGGAAAATGCTCTTGAATATGACTGTGAACTCTACCTGCCCTATCATGTTGTGAAAGACGCCAAAGAAACATGTTACCCTCGAAAGGAAAGTGTAGTAGACACAGGGCAGTATGTAGAAATTAAATTGCAAGCGCTACTGGACCACAGAGTTTCTAGATTGTGCGAATTGAAGTGTGGTGTTCTGGAAAGCACAGAGACAGATGAAATTAATGCGTGATAATTTCGAAGTGGGGGTGTGATGGCTCGACGGATCAGAGCTGCTACAAACAAATATCATGATAGTGAATAACAGTCGAACGAAAACAATTTTAGTGTATCATTGGTGCCTTTACAGCTCTATTCAGACACGAGAAGAGGTAAGAATATTATACGGCAAAACACACGATCATCATCGACTCGATGAACTCGTATAGGCCCACTGAAATCAGTTATATAAAAGAAACTCAATCTGTCATGAGGGAGGAAATATCAAGTATTTGGAATAGCGGAGAGAATTGAACTCTTTTCCGTTGTGGAGAATATCGGCGAAAAATTTCCCATAGTTTTTGAGAAAATTTCGTTCAAACATTTCATAAAATTCGCCAATTCAGTTCAATTACACTCAACGATTATGGAGGACATTCCAAAAAACCATCATTAGAGATACTTTAAAGCTCATGTGTTCAGAAACGCATTGGACAATGAAATACATCTGTAATGTAAATTTTAACGAAGGGAGACATAAGTAAAAACATTACATTTCTGTAATTTTTGAAAAAAGAAACAACAAAAGAATAGAGTAACGTTGCGTTTGTTATCGTATAGGGTACATTTAGCACTACCCCTACCAAAAATGTAGAGGAAAAATTTGGAGCTGTTTTTGAAAATCTTGTTTTTGTTATTCTTTAAAATTGCAATTATTGTACGTAATATTGCACGAAATATACTAAAATTTTCAAAAAAATATGCATGACCATAATGAAAGAACTACTTACGGAGAACAAATTTCATTAGAAGGAAAATATTCTATCTTCAGTTTTGTATTTGTTGGAAGATGGCGAAAAAAATTCAAACTTTTGGAATTTCCGAAAATTTAGCTATGGGAAAATGGGTTAAGTGAAAATGAGTTACGTGAAAATTGGACCTATGCCACCTTTATAAGTTTTTCTCAAAACGGCTCCACACTTCAATTTTTTCTAATGTATTATAACACCCGCCGCTGTGGGTGCTCTCAGGGTGACCTCGACTTACCTTCTCCTGGCGCTGCAGATGGATAAAGCTTGCCCGGCTACACCTATAAAAGACCCTGAAAGACTAAACGGGAACATGCGTGGCGTGGGCATTGGCATGCGTCTTGCATGAAAAAGATTGCTCTCTCATGAACTTAAATTTAATAGCCGTTAAAACTCCTTCTGGTGAGGCCAGATACAAACAAAAACAAAAAGAAACTTAACCTAACTTACATCTAGTTTACATCGGGCGGTCATTCACCCCTCACTCGCCTCATCTATAGTCCAGTGCGGGCGCGGGCCATTGTCCCGGCGCTGGCGAGGTGGCGCTCGGCGGCTCGGTGGGTTTCTCGCGCAGGTAGAGCCGGAAGTCGGGGTCGATGCCGGCAGCTCAAGCGGCGCCTTGGGCCGTCCACCCGAAGCGGCGGCGCGGGGTGGCGCTGAAGATAGCGGCGGTTCGGTCTGGTCACCGATCGGCGCGGGGTGCTGGCGTCTGAATGGGCGCCAGGCGATGTCGGCGGCGGCGGCAGTGCGAGCGGCGGCCCGGTCTGGTCACGGCCGTTGCCTGTCCTTCAGTCGTCGCCCGTCCGTGGCTGAGCGGCGGATCAGTTGAGTGCTCGCGATATGCGACGCGTGGCCCAAAACTTGGCCTAGCTTAGCGGCATACAGCGGCGCGATGAAGGCGGCTCGGTTTCTTCCACCTATAGGAGCCTCGACTTACAACGGCCCTAGTCGGTGAGGCATTTGCGCTTACCCGAGGCAGTTCTTTCGACGTGCTCGCCTACGCTGCTCAGGACAGAAGACGTCTGTCCGCCACCGCTGCTCGTAACAGAAGACGTCTGTTCGCTACCGCTGCTCGATACAGAAGACGTCTGTTCGCTACCGCTGCTCGATACAGAAGACCTTAACTTCCCGTCTTCGGAGCTCTCTAGCTCCATGAGGTCACATGACCGCGTCCACACGACGTCCGCACTCATTGGCCCGCGACATCACGCGACCCGGAGCGGCCAATCGTGGTAGTGCCGATTTGGCAGTTTGGAGTTTCGAAGTAGCGCCGTTACCGGAATTCGTCTCACGTCACGAATTTATTTATTTATTTATTTATTTATTTATTTATTTATTTTACGTAAAAAACAGTTAAAAACTGCGTATGACGTGCTATGAGGAAAAGTGAATTGTGTGCACATTTTCAAAATTCTGTGATCCCTACACTAAGTCATATTTAAATTTTGAATTTCGCCGTATTCGCCAACGCTCTGCGCGGAGGGTGGAAATCCCATCGACGTCGGGCGCGCCCCTTCACCAGACTCCGAAACAAAGGAAGGGCTTCGGTTGCCTGCGTCGGCGACGCCAAGTAACGGGAAAATGTACCTATTCCTGCCGCTCTGCTGGAAATTGTATGACGATTACAATGGTACTCATAATTTTTCCATCTAAGGCTTTAAATTTTCTAAAATCATAAAAAAATTCTTGAAAAATAGGTTTGAAACTTTAAATATAGAGCAGATAATTGTTATGTTTCCATGCAAATTTCAGCGTCGTAGGGGTAATAGTTTAGGAGATACGGCCGTTTAAAGACTTCGGAATGTTTGAAATGTTAAAAACTTCTGAAAACTTTCGTCCTAACTGGAAATTGTACGACGATTACAATGGTATTCATTATTTTTCCATCGAAGGCTTTAAAAATTTTCTAAAATCATGAAAAAATTCTTGAAAAACAGGTTTGAAACTTCGATTATAGAACAGAGTATTGTTATTTTTCCATGCAAGTTTCAGCGTCGTAGGGCTAATAGTTTAGGAGACACAGCCGTTTAAAGACTTCGGAATGTTTGAAATGTTAAAAACTTCTGAAAACTATCGTCCTAACTGGAAATTGTATGATGATTAAGTTGGTATTCAATATTTTTCCGTCTAAGGCCTAAAATTTTCTAAAATCATGAAAAAATTCTTTAAGAATAGGTTTGAAATTTCGAATATTGAACAGATTATTGTTATTTTTCCATGCGAAATTCAGCGTCGTAGGGTAATAGTTTAGGAGATACAGCCGTTTAAAAACTTCGGAATGTTTGAAATGTTAAACACTTCTGAAAACTTTCGTCATAACTGCAAATTGTATGACGATTACAATGGTATTCATTATTTTTCCACCGAAGGCTTTAAATTTTCTAAAATCATGAAAAAATTCTTAAAAAATAGGTTTGAAACTTCGATTATAGAACAGAGTATTGTTATTTTTCCATGCAAGTGTGACGTACTAGGATGAAAAACACAGACGACTGTTCTGATTGATATTTACAATATATTTACAGAATATTTACAATTTATGAACAAAGATTATAATACAAAAATCTAACCCCTTGGCCACCTTTCAGTTCTCTTAGCCGCGAAACCCCGCGACCATCCCTAGGCCTTCGCCCAGAACCACTGCTTCGGAAGCAGCAAAAAGCAACGCGAGGTGCGAAGCTGTCGGACATAGGTTCCCGTAACTACACCAGTTACATGGCTTATCGCCAAACCGATCTTCGACCCGAAGATCACGTGCAATGATAGCACTGGAGATACCTCTCGTCTTTCGACACCCAGCGTATCTCGCGAGGCGCCTGTCGGCGCGGCCTTAAATATCCGACGGCTCGCCCCCACCCTACAAGCAGCGGGCGTCATACGGCTCGCTGACCAGCCTTTCCAGGCTGCAACCGACATCTCTTAAACTCGCCTCCGCGCGCGTCCTTTCCAAGGAAATTCCAACCGGGATTCCTAAGGGCTTTTCCAACCGGCGCGGCGTGGCGCCGCCGTCCTAAACCCCATCCACATCCGGCTTAGCGCGGGTTTCCCCGAAGCGGCCCGGCGCGGCAGCGCCGGACCCCGCGACGCTACACAAGTTTAAGCGTCGTAGGGCCAATAGTTTAGGAGACACAGCCATTTACAGACTTCGGAATGTTTGAAATGCTAAAACTTCTGAAAACCTTCGTCGTGTCTGGAAATTGTATGACGTATACAATAGTATTCATGATTTTTCCATCGATAGCTTTAAATTTTCTAAAATCATGAAAAAGTCTTTAAAAATAAGTTTAAATCTTCCATTATAGAACAGATTATTGTTATTTTTCCATGCAAATTTCATCGTCGTAGGGCTAATAGTTTAGGGGATACGGCCGTTTAAAGACTTCGGAATGTTTGAAATGTTAAAAACTTCTGAAAACTTTCGTCCTAACTGGAAATTGTAAGACGATTACAATGGTATTCATTATTCTTCTATCAAAGGCTTTATATTTTCTAAAATCATAAAAACATTCATGAAAAATAGGATTGAAACTTCGAATATAGAACAGATTATTTTTATTTTTCCATGCAATTTTCAGCGTCGTAGGGCGAATAGTTTAGGAGATACAGCCGTTTGGAGACTTCGAAATGTTTGAAATGTTAAAAACTTCGAAAAACTTTCGTCCTAAGTGGAAATTGTATGACGATTACAATAGTATTCATTCTTTTTTCATCGATGGCTTTAAATTTTCTAAAATCCAGAAATAATTCTTGAAAAATAGGTTTGAAACTTCGAATATAAAACAGAATATTGTGTTTTCCATGCAAATTCCAGCGTCGTAAGCGTAATAGTATAGGAGATACAGCCCTTTAAAGACTTCGGAATGTTTGAAATGTTAATAACTTTTGAAACATCATCTGCACAATCATTTGCACAATCATCTGCACAATCATCTGCATAGATGATTGCGCAGATGATTGCGCAGATGATTGCGTAGAGATTGCGCAGATGATTGCGCAGATAAATGTAAAAATGATTGCGCAGATGATTGCGCAGATGATTGCGCAGACGATTTCGCAGACGATTGCGCAGACGATTGCGCAGACGATTGCGCAGACGATTGCGCAGACGATTGCGCAGACGATTGCGCAGACGATTGCGCAGACGATGTCTCGCGCAATCGACACATGCGACGAGACATGTCACACGAGACATGTAACACAAGACATGTCACACGAGACATGTGACAGGGACATGTCACACGAGACATGTGATAAGAGATTTGTCACAGAAAATGCCAGGTCATACATGTCACGTCACACGAGACATGTCACGAAACATGTCACACGAAACATGTGACTCGAGACATGTCACACGAGACATGTGACACGAGACATGTCACACATGACATGTGACACGAGACATGTCACATGAGACATGCTGCACACATGCGACAAGAGCCTAGTCACACGAGACATGTCATACATGACATGTAAAACGAGACATGTCACACGAGACATGTCACACGAGACATGTCACACGAGACATGTCACACGAGACATGTCACACGAGACATGTCACACATGACATGTGCCACGAGGAATGTCGCATGAGACATGTTACACGAGACATGCCGCACATTGCAAACGACACCAGACACGTCACACGAGACATTACACATGTGACATGTCACACGGGACATGTGACACGAGACTTGTCCTACGAGACATGTGACACGAGCCATGTCACACGAGACATGTCACACGAGACATGTCACACGAGACATGCAACAAAAGACATGTCACACGAGACATGTGACAGGTACATGTCACACGAGACATGTGATAAGAGATTTGTCACAGAAAGATGCCAGGTCATACATGTCACGTCACACGAGACATGTCACACGAAACAGGTCACACGAGACATGTGACTCGAGACATGTCACACGAGACATGTGACACAAAACATTTCACTAAAGACATGACACACGAGACATGTCACACGAGACGTCAAACGAGACCTGTCATACGGGACATATGACACGAGACGTGTCACATGAGACATGTCACCCGAGACATGTCACACGAGACATGTCTTCTAAGACATGTCACACGACACATGTCACCAGAGACATGTCACACGAGACATGTACCACGAGACATGTCACACATGATTTAATAAGCGTGACATGTCACTTGAGACATGTGACACGACAAGTGTCCCACGGGACATGTCACACGAGACATATGACACGAGACATGTCTCACGAGACATGTCACACGAGACATGTCACACGAGACATGTCACACGAGACATGTCACACGAGACATTTCACACGAAACATAAGACACGAGACATGTTACACGAGACATGTGACACGAGACATGTCCCACGAGACATGTGACACGAGACATGTCACACGATAAATATCCAACGAGACATATCACACGAGAAATGTCACATATGACTAGTGACACAAGACATGTCACGAGACATGTCACACGAGACATGTCACACGAGACATGTCATATTTGATATATTAAGCGAGACATGTCACACGAGACATGTACGTCGAGACATGTCACACGAGACATGTCACAAGAGACTCTTCACACGTGGCTTGTCACACGATACATGTCCCACGAGACATGTGACACGAGAAATGTGACACGATACATGGGACGCAAGACATGTCACACGAGACATGTCACACGAGACATGTCACACGAGACATGTCACACGGGACATGTGACACGAGACATGTGACACGAGACATGTCCAACGAGACATGTGACACGAGACATGTCACACGAAAAATTTTCAACGAGACATACCACACGAAACATGTCACACGAAACATGTCACACATGTCATGTGACACGAGACAAGTCCAACGAGACATGTCATATAAGACATGTGACACGAGACATGTCCCACGAATCATGTGACACGAGACTTGTCACACGAGACATGTGAAACAAGACATGCCACACGAGACATGACGCTCATGACAAGTGACACCAGACATGTCACAGGAGACATGTCACACATCACATGTCACGCTAGACATGTGACACGAGACTTGTCCCGCGAGACATGTCACACGAGACATGTCACGTGAGACATTTCACACGAGACATATAACACGACAAATGTCACACGGGACATGTCACACGAGACATGTGACACGGGACACGTCACACGAGAAATGTCACAGGAGACTTGACACACGAGACATGTCACACGAGACATAAAACACGAGACATGTAGAACGTGACACAACAGACATGTCACACAAGACATGTGATACGAGAGATGTCACACGAGACATGTCACACATGACATGTCAGACACGACATTTCACACGACACTTGTCACACGAAACATGTTACATGAGGCACGTCACACGGGACATGTAACGAGACATGTGACAAAAGACATGTGACACGAGACATGCGAAACGAGACATGTGACACGGGACTTGTGACACAAGACGTGTTCCAAGAAACATGTGACAGAAGACCTGTTAATCGAGACATGTCAAACGATACATGTGTCACGAGACTTGTCACACGAATCGTGACGCACAAGTCATGTCTTGAGTGTCATGTCTCGTGTGACATGTCTCGTTTGACATGTCTCATGTGACATCGCTCGTGTGACATGTCTCGTAGGACATGTCTCGTGTTACATGTCTTGTGTTACATGTCTCGTGTTACATGTCCCGTGTGACGTGTCTCGTGTCACATATCTCTTGTGACATGACTCCTGTCAAATGTCTCGTGTGGCATGTCTCGGGGACACATCTCGTTTCACCAGTCTCGTGGGACATGTCTTGTGTCACATGTCCAATGTGACATGTCTCGTGGCACATGTCTCGTTGCACATGTCTCGTGGGACATGTCACACGAGACATGTCACGAGCCAGGTCATACATGTCACGTCACACGAGACATGTCACACGAAAAATGTCACACGAGACATGTCACTCGAGATTTTACTCACATGACATGTTTCACGAGACGTGTCACACGAGACATTATACACGAGACATGCCGCACATTGCAAACGACACGAGACATGTCACACGAAACATTACACACATGACATGTCACACGGATATGTCGCACAAGACATGTCACACGAGACATGTTCCACGAGACTTGTCACACGGGACATGTGACACGAGACTTGTCCTACGAGACGTGACACGAGCCATGTCACACGAGACATGACACAATAGTAATGTCACACGAGACTTGTCACACGAGACATGCAACACAAGATATGTCACACGAGACACGTGACAGGGACATGTCACGCGAGACATGTCACACATGATTTAAGACACGACACATGTCACAAGAGATTCTTCACACGTTGCATGTCCCACGAGACATGTGACACGAGACATGTCTCACGAGACATATGACACGAGACATGTGAAACGAGACATGACTCGAGACATGTGACAGGAAAATTGTCACACGAGACCTGTCAACGAGACATGACACAAGAGACATGTCACACGAGACATGTCACACGAGACATGTCACACGAGACATGTGACACTAGACTTGTCCCGCGAGACATGTCACACGAGATATGTCACGTGACACATTTCACACGAGACTTATAACACGAGAAATGTCACACGGGACATGTCACACGAGACATGTGACAGGGACATGTCACACGAAACATTTGACACGAGACATTTTTGACGAGACATGACACACGAGACATGTCACCCAGGACATATGACACGAGACATGTCGCACGAGACATGCCGCACATGACGTGTAAGACGAGACACGAAACACGAGACATGTCACACGAAACATTGCACACGAGACATGCCGCACATGACATGTGACACGAGAGATGTCCCACGAGACATGTGACACAAGACATGAAACGAGACATGACGCGAGACATGTCACACGAGACATTTCACACGAGACATGTCAAACGAGACCTGTCATACGGGACATACGACACGAGACGTGTCACATGAGACATGTCACCCGAGACATGTCACACGAGACATGTCTTCTAAGACATGTCACTCGACACATGTCACCAGAGACATGTCATACCTGACATGTCACCCGAGACATGTCACACATGATTTAATAAGCGAGACATGTCACTTGAGACATGTGACACGAGACGTGTCCCACGAGACATGTCTTACGAGACATGTCACACGAGACATGTCACACGAGACATGTCACACGAGACATGTCACACGAGACATGTCACACGAGACATGTCACACGAGACATGTCACACGAGACATGTCACACGAGACATGTCACACGAGACATGTCACACGAGACATGTCACACGAGACATGTCGCACGAGACATGTCACACGAGACATGTCACACGAGACATGTCACACGAGACATGTCACACGAAACATAAGACACGAGACATATGACACGAGACATGTGACACGAGACATGTCCCACGAGAGATGTGACACGAGACATGTCACACGAAAAATATCCAACGAGATATACCACACGAGACATGTTACACGAAACATGTCACACATGTCATGTGACACGAGACATGTCCCACGAGACGCGTCAAACGAGAAATGTCCCACGAGACATTTCATATAAGACATGTGACACGAGACATGTCCCACGAGACATGTGACACGAGACTTGTCAACCGAGACATGTGAAACGAGACATGTGAAACGAGACATGCCACACGAGACATGACGCTCATGACAAGTGACACGAGAGATGTCACAGGAGACATGTCACACATGACATGTCACACGAGACATGTGACACGAGACTTGTCCCGCGAGACATGTCACACGAGACATGTCACGTGAGACATTTCACACGAGACATATAACAGTACAAATGTCACACGGGACATGTCACACGAGACATGTGACGCGGCACATGTCACACGAGAAATGTCACAGGAGACTTGACACACGAGACATGTCACACGAGACATTAAACACGAGACATGTAGAAAGAGACATGTCACACAAGATATGTGATACGAGAGATGTCACATGAGACATGTCACACATGACATGTCAGACACGACATTTCACACGACACTTGTCACACGAAACATGTTACATGAGACACGTCACACGGGACATGTAACGAGACATGTGACAAAAGACATGTGACACGAGACATGCGACACGTGACATGTGACACGGGACTTGTGACACGAGACGTGTTCCAAGAAACATGTGACAGAAGACCAGTTAATCAAGACACGACAAACGAGACATGTCACGAGACTTGTCACACGAGACGTTTCGCACGAGGCGTGTCACATGAGAAATGTCTCGTGTGACATGTCTTAAGTGTCATGTCTCGTGTGACATGTTTCGTGTGACATGTCTCGTGTGACATCTTTCGTGTGACATGTCTCGTGTGACATGTCTCGTGTGACATGTCTCGTGTGACATGTCTCGTGTGACATGTCTCGTGTGACATGTCCCGTGTGACAAGTCTCGTGTGACATGTCCCGTGTGACGTGTCTCGTGTCATATCTCTTGTGACATGTCTCGTGTCAAATGTCTTGTGTGGCATGTCTCGGGGGACACGTCACGCGTCACCAGTCTCGTGGGACATGTCTCGTGTCACATGTCCAATGTGACATGTCTCGTGGGACATGTCTCGTGTGACATGTCACACGAGACATGTCACGAGCCAGGTCATACATGTCACACGAGACATGTCACACGAAACATGTCACACGAGACATGTCACACGAGACATGTCACACGAGTTTTTACTCACATGACAAGTTTCACGAGACGTGTCACATGAGACTTAGTACACGAGACATGCCGCACATTGCAAACGACACGAGACATGTAACACGAAACATTACACACATGACATGTCACACGGGTATGCCGCACGAGACATGTCACACGAGACATGTTCCACGAGACATGTCACACGGGACATGTGACACGAGACTTGTCCTACGAGACGTGACACGAACCATGTCACACGAGACATGACACACGAGTAATGTCACACGAGACTTGTCACACGAGACATGCAACACAAGACATGTCACACGAGACATGTGACAGGGACATGACATACGAGACATGTCACACATGATTTAAGACACGAGACATGTCACTTGGGACATATGACACGAGACGTGTCCCACGGGACATGTCACACGAGACATGTGACACGAGACATGTGAAACGAGACAAGACTCGAGACATGTGACAGGAAAATTGTCACAAGAGACATGTCACACGAGACAACTCAGACGAGACATGTCCCATGAGAAATTTCACACATGACTTGTGATACAAAACATGTCACGAGACATCCCGCACATGACATATCACACGAGACATGTCACAAGACATGTCACCCGAGACATGTCACACGAGACATATCACACGAGACATAACACACGAGACATGTCACACGAGACATGTCACACGAGACATGTCATATTTGATATATTAAGCGAGACATGTGACACGAGACGTGTCCCACGGGACATGTGACACGAGACATGTGACACGAGACCTGTCTCACGAGACATGTGACACGAGACATGTGAAACTAGACATGTAAAACGAGACATGGCTCGAGACATGTGACAGGAAAATTGTCACACGAGACATGTCAACAAGACATGTCACAAGAGACAATTCACACGAGACATGTCACACGAGTCATGTCACACGAGACAAGTCACACGAGACATGTCACACGACACATGTCACACGAGACATGTCACACGAGACATGTCACACGAGACATGTCACACGAGACATGTCACACGAGACATATCACACGAGACATGTCACACGAGACATGTCATATTTGATATATTAAGCGAGACATGTCACACGAGACACGTCTTTCGACACATGTCAAACGAGACATGTCACAAGAGACTCTTCACACGTGGCATGTCACACGAGACATGTCTAACGAGACATGTGACACGATACATGTGACACGATACATGTGACACGATACATGTGACGTAAGACATGTCACACGAGACATGTCACACGAGATATGTCACACGAAACATAAGACACCAGACATGTGACACGAGACATGTGACACGAGACATGTCACACATGACATGTGACACGAGACAAGTCCCACAAGACGTGTCGAACGAGACATGTCCCACGAGACATGTCATATAAGACATGTGACACGAGACATGTCCCACGAGACATGTGACACGAGACTTGTCACACGAGACATGTGAAACGAGACATGCCACACGAGACATGACGCACATGACAAGTGACACGAGACATGTCTCAGGAGACATGTCACACATGACATGTCACACGAGACATGTGACACGAGACTTGTCCCTCGAGACATGTCACACGAGACAAAACACGAGATGTCACACGGGACATGTCATACGAGACATGTGACACGGGACATGTCACACGAGAAATGTCACAGGAGACTTGACACACGAGACTTGCCACACGAGACATTAAACACGAGACATGTAGAACGTGACATGTCACACAAGACATGTGATACGAGAGATGTCACACGAGACATGTCACACATGACATGTCAGACACATGTCACACGACACTTGTCACACGAAACATGATACACGAGACACGTCACACGGGACATGTGACACGAGACGTGTGACACAAGACATGTGACACGAGACATGCGACACGAGACATGTGACACGGGACTTGTGACACGAGACATGTTCCAAGAGACATGTGAGAGAAGACCTGTTAATCGAGACATGTCAAACGAGACATGTGTCACGAGACTTGTCACACGAGACGTGTCGCACGAGGCGTGTCACATGAGAAATGTCTCGTGTGACATGTCTCGTGTGACATGTCTTGTGTGACATGTCTCGTGTGACATCTCTCGTGTGACAAGTCTCGTAGGACATGTCTCGTGTTACATGTCTCATGTTACATGTCTCGTGTTACATGTCTCGTGTTGCATGTCTCGTGTTACATGTCCCGTGTTACATGTCCCGTGTGACACGTCTCGTGTGACGTGTCCCGTGTGACGTGTCTCGTGTCACATATCTCTTGTGACATGTCTCGTGTCAAATGTCTCGTGTGGCATGTCTCGGGGGACAAGTCTCGTGTCACCAGTCTTGTGGGACATGTCTCGTGTCACATGTCCCTTGTGACATGTCTTGTGGGACATGTCTCGTGTGACATGTCACAGGAGACATGTCACGAGCCAGTTCATACATGTCACGGCGCACGAGACATGTCACACGAAACATGTCACACGAGACATGTCACATGAGTTTTTACTCACATGACATGTTTCACTAGACGTGTCACACGAGACATAGTACACGAGACATGCCGTACATATCAAACGATACGTGACATGTCACACGAAACATTACACACATGATATGTCACACTGGATATGTCGCACGAGACATGTCACACGAGGCATGTCCCACGAGACATGTCACACGGGACATGTGACACGGGACTTGTCCTACGAGACATGTGACACGAGCCATGTCACACGAGACATGTCACACGAGACATGTCACACGAGACATGTCACATGAGACTTGTCACACGAGATATGCAACACACGACATGTCACACGAGACATGTGACAGGGACATGTCACACGAGACATGTGATAAGAGATTTGTCACAGAAAAATGCCAGGTCATACATGTCACGTCACACGAGACATGTCACACGAGACATGTCACACGAGACATGTCACACGAAACATGTCACACGAAACAACACACGAGACATGTGACTCGAGACATGTCACACGAGACATGTGACACGAGACATGTGACACGAGACATGTCACATGAGACGTGCTGCACACTTGTGACAAGAGCCTAGTCACATGAGACATGTCACACGAGACATGTCACACGAGACATGTCACACGAGACATGTCACACGAGACATGTGCCACGAGGCATGTCGCACGTGACATGTTACACGAGACATGCCGCACATTGCAAACGACACGAGACATGTCACACGAAACATTACACACATGACATGTCACACGGGATATGTCGCACGAGACATATCACACGAGACATTTCCCACGAGACATGTCACACGGGACATGTGACACGTGACTCGTTCTACGAGACATGTGACACGAGCCATGTCACACGAGACATGTCACACGAGACATGTCATACGAGACATGCAACACAAGACATGTCACACGAGACATGTGACAGGGACATGTCACACGAGACATGTGATAAGAGATTTGTCACAGAAAGATGCCAGATCATACATGTCACGTCACACGAGACATGTCACATGAAACATGTCACACGAGACATGTGGCTTGAGACATGTCACACGAGACATGTGACACGTGACATTTCACACGAGAAATGACACACGAGACATGTCACACAGGACATATGGCACGAGACATGTCACATGAGACATGTCGTACATGACATGTGAGACGAGACACGAAACACGAGACATGTCACACGAAACATTGCACACGTGACATGCCGCACATGACAAGTGACACGAGACATGTCTCACGAGACATGTGCCACAGGTTATGAAACGAGGCATGTAACGCGAGACATGTCACACGAGACATTTCACACGAGACATGTCAAACGAGACCTGTCATACGTGACATATGACACGAGACGTGTCACATGAGACATGTCACCCGAGACATGTCACACGAGACATGTCTTCTGAGACATGTAACACGTGACATGTCACCAGAGACATGTCACACGAGACATGTCACCCGAGACATGTCACACATGATTTAAGACACGAGACATGTCACTTGAGACATGTGACACGAGACGTGTCCCACGGGACATGTCACACGAGACATGTGACACGAGACATGTCTCACGAGACATGTGACACGAGACATGTGTAACGGGACATGTGAAACGAGACATGACTCGAGACATGTGACAGGAAAATTGTTACACGAGTCATGCCACACGAGACATGTCACACGAGACATGTCACACGAGACATGTCACACGAGACATGTCACACGAGACATGTCACACGAGACATGTCACACGAGACATGTCACACGAGACATGTCACACGAGACATGTCACACGAGACATGTCACACGAGACATGTCACACGAGACATGTCACACGAGACATCACACGAGACATGTCAGACACACACGACACATGTCACACGAGACATGTCACACGACACATGCCACACGAGACATGTCACACGAGACATGTCACACGAGACATGTCACACGAGACATGTCACACGAGACATGTCACACGAGACATGTTACACGAGACATGTCACACGAGACATGTCACACGAGACATGTCACACGAGACATGTCACACGAGGCATGTCACACGAGACATGTCACACGAGACATGTCACACGAGACATGTCACACATGACTTGTGACACAAGACATGTCACGGGACATGCCGCACATGACATATCACACGAGACATGTCACACGAGACATGTCACACGAGACATGTCACTCGAGACATGTCATATTTGATATGTTAAACGAGACATGTCACACGAGACATGTCACAAGAGACTCTTCACACGTGACATGTCACACGAGACATGTCACACGAAACATGTGACACGAGAAATGTGACACGATACATGTGACGCTAGACATGTTACACGAGACATGTCACACGAAATATGTGACACGAGACATGTGACACGAGACATGTGACACGAGAGATGTGAGACGAGACATGTCCCACGAGACATGTCCATCGAGACATGTGACACGAGACATGTCACACGAAAAATATCCAACGAGACATACCACACGAGACATGTCACACGAAACATTTCACACGAGACATGTCACACGTGACATGTGGCACGAGACGTACTTCACGAGACATGTCACACGAGACTTGTCACACGAAACATGTCAAACGAGACCTGTCATACGGGAAATATGACACGAGACATGTCACACGGGACATGTCACCCGTGATATGTCACACGAGATATGTCACCCGAGACATATCACACGAGACATGGCACACGAAACATGTCACACGAGACATGTCACAGGAGACATGTCCAACTGGCTGACCGCCTGGCCGGCTGGCCGCCTGGCCGGCTGGCCGGCTGGTCGGCTGGCCGGCTGGCCGGCGGGCTGGCGAGCTGGCCGGCCGGCCGGCCGGCCGGACGGACGGAGGGAGGGACGGAGGGACGGAGGGACGGAGGGACGGAGGGACGGAGGGACGGAGGGACGGAGGGACGGAGGGACGGAGGGACGGAGGGACGGAGGGACGGATGGACGGAGGGACGTAGGGACGGAAGGACGGATGGACGTTTGTCCCAATAAATGGCCAATTGACATTTTGCACCCCATGCAAGTACTTGCACCCCATGCAAGTATTTGCTCACCATTCTCGTACTTGCACCCCATGCAAGTACTTGCACCCCACGCTCGTACTTGCACCTCATGCAAGTACTTGCACCCCATGCTCGTACTTGCACCCCATGCTCATACTTGCACCCCATGCTCGTACTGGCATCCCATGCAAGTACTTGAACCCCATGCAAATACTTGCACCCCATGCTCGTACTTGCACCCGATGCTCGTACTTGCATCCAATGCAAGTACTTTCACCCCATGCTCGTACTTTAGTATTAATATTTTTTATTATCAATAATATTTTTAATTATTAGACCTAATTTAGTTAGAATTTTGTTAGGATGAGATGGATTAGGGTTAGTATCCTATTGTTTAGTAATTAATTATCAGAATGTTAAATCTTATAATGCTGGTATAATTACAGCATTATCAAACCGTATTGGTGATGTAGCTTTATTGTTATCAATTGCTTGAATAATAAATTATGGTAGTTGAAATTACTTATATGTTTATAATTTAGATGGATTAAATGATGAAATGAAGTATTTGATTGTTTTGGTTATTTTGGCGGCTATGACTAAGAGAGCCCGAATTCCTTTTTCTTCTTGACTTCCTGCGGCTATAACTGCTCCTACTCCTGTATCTGCTTTGGTTCATTCATCTACTCTAGTAACAGCAGGTGTCTCTTTATTAATTTGATTTGGAATGATTATTGAATTATATTCAATAAATAATTTTATTTTATTTATTGGTTGTTTAACCATATTTATATCGGGTCTAGGTACTAATTTTGAGTTTGATAAATGTTTGTCCCAATAAATGGCCAATTGACATTTTGCACTCCATGGATGTACTTGCACCACATGCTCGTACTTGCACTAGATGCTCGTACTTGCACCACATGCAAGTACTTGCTCACCATTCTCGTACTTGCTTACCATTCTCGTACTTGCACCCCATGTAAGTACTTGCACCCCATGCAAGTGCTTGCACCCCATGCTCGTACTTGCACCCCATGCAAGTACTTGCACCCCATGCAAGTACTTGCACCCCATGCTCGTACTTGCACCCCATGCAAGTACTTGCACCCCATGCAAGTACTTGCACCCCATGCTCGTACTTGCACCCAATGCTCGTACTTGCACCCCTTACGCGTACTTGCACCCCATGCAAGTACTTGCACCCCATGCAAGTACTCGCACCCCATGCTCGTACTTGCACCCCATGCAAGTACTTGCACCCCATGCTCGTACTTGCACCCCATGCAAGTACTGGCACCCCATGCAAGTACTTGTACCCCATTATCGTACTTGCACCCAATGCAAGTACTTTCACCCCATGCTCGTACTTTAGTATTAATATTTGTATTATCAATAATATTTTTAATTATTAGACCTAATTTAGTTAGAATTTTGTTAGGATGAGATGGATTAGGGTTAGTATCCTATTGTTTAGTAATTAATTATCAAAATGTTAAATCTGATAATGCTGGTATAATTACAGCATTATCAAATCATATTGGTGATATAGCTTTATTGTTATCAATTGCTTGAATAATAAATTATGGTAGTTGAAACTACTTATATGTTTATAATTTAGATGGATTAAATGATGAAATGAAGTATATGATTGTTTTGGTTATTTTGGCGGCTATGACTAAGAGAGCCCGGATTCCTTTTTCTTCTTGACTTCCTGCGGCTATAGCTGCTTCTACTCCTGTATCTGCTTTGGTTCATTCATCTACTTTAGTAACAGGTGCCTATTTATTAATTTGATTTGGAATGATTATTGAATTATATTCAATAAATAATTTTATTTTATTTATTGGTTGTTTAACCATATTTATATCGGGTCTAGGTGTTAATTTTGAGTTTGATTTGAAGAAGATTATTGATTTGTCTACATTAAGCCAGTTAGGTCTTATGATGAGAACTATTGGTTTAGGTTATTACGATTTAGCCTTTTTTCATTTATTAACTCATGCTTTGTTTAAAGCTTTATTGTTTATGTGTGCTGGTGTGATTATTCATTGTTTTGAATGATCTTCAAGATATTCGTGGTATAGGGGGAATTATTAATCAATTATCTTTAACTTCTGTATGTTTTTTAGTCTCTAATTTGGCTTTATGTGGAATACCTTTTTTGTCAGGATTTTATTCTAAGGATTTAATTTTAGATTTGAGACTAATAAGAAATTCTAATTTATTGATTTTCATATTATTTTTTCTTGCTACTGGATTAACAGTATGTTATACTTTTCGATTAATTTATTATGTTGTAGTAGGTGAATTAGCATAGGGTTGGCGGCCCTATCTTGTAAAAAGAACCTTGTCACCAATCCTAACGAGATGCCTCGGAATACGGCACCTAACTCATGGAGACGACTTGGCAAAGAAACACGGCTAAAGAATAAAATAAAAATGGGAACTTGGAACATTAGAACTATGCTCCAACCAGGGAAAATGATGGAGATTGCGGAAGAAGCTAAGAAATTTCAGTTTGATATTATTGCCCTTCAGGAATTAAGATGGGAAGGCCATGGTAGTATTGATAAAAAGGATTTTACTCTGTACTATTCGGGACCTGAGAAACGAACTGGACTATATGGAACTGGATTTATAGTCAATAAAAGTTGAAGAAAAGCATCCAGTCCTTTATACCATTAGGGGAGAGACTATGTAAAATCATATTAAAGGGAAGGTTTCGAAACATCACCATATTTTCTGCACTTGCTTCAACAGAAGAAAGACCTAATGATGAGAAATTCGCCTTTTATGACAAATTGGAGAAACAATGTAACAAAGTACCAAAATACCATATGAAGCTAGTATTAGGCGACTTTAACGCAAAAATAGGTAAGGAGGAAAGTATATTCATGGTGGCAGGAAAATATTCTCTCCATACAGAAACTAGTGAAAATGGACAAATGTTGACTAACTTAGCATTAGCAACAAACCTATTGATTATGAGTACATTTTTTTAGCATAAAAACATACATAAGCACACATGGAAAATACCCGGGTCTTCATCTTTTAATCAAATAGATCATGTTTTAATAAACAGACCACACTTTACATCAATAGTAGATGTTAGATCAAAAAGGGGACCGGACTGTGATTCAGATCACTACTTAGTCCAAGTACTACTGAGGGAAAAAATTATCTGTCGCCAGAAGTGGGCAAGGGAGTAAGAGAAAGAAACGGGATACTGAATTGCTTCAGAAGAAGGAATATATGAAAAATTATAAGAAAATAATGGAAAATAAACTAAAGACAGTTACAGAAAATGAAGAGGAGAATGAATTAGTTGGAAATCAGTGGAAATGCATTAAAGAGGTCATAATAGATGCTGCAGAAAATACCATTGGAAGAGCACAGAGGAAACGAAATAACAAATGGTTTGATGAAGAATGCAAAAATGCATTAAACAAGAGAAACAGAGATAGAAAAATTTTGATGCAAAGAGACACTAGATTAGCAAGGGAAAAATATCACCAGAGTAGAAAGGAGGCCAGCAAAATAATTCGAAGAAAGAAAAGAGAGTTTTTGAAATGTAAAGTAGAAGAAATAGAAAAGCTAAATGACACAAATGAGAATAGGAAATTTTATCAGGTGGTGAAAAATATGACCAAGGGCTATCAGGCAAGGAATAATCTTTGTCGGGACAAGCATGGAAAACTTATTGAAGACCAACAAGGAGTGTTGGAAAGATGGGCTGAATATTATAATGAGCTCTTAAACAACAATGATGAAGACTGTCATGAAGGAGAACTGCAAAAAGATCTAAGTAGAGAAACTGAAGCTGAGATAGAAACACCTACAATAGAAGAGATACGGGAAGTTGTGAAGATGTTAAAAAATGGCAAGGCACCTGGAGAAGATGAAATACCTGGTGAATTAATAAAAGCTGGTGGAGAGGAATTATTGAAGGCATTACATAAAATAATATGTAAAATATGGGAAAGGTATGAAATACCGAGAGAATGGAAAAATGGGCTTATATGTCCAATATATAAGAAAGGAGACAAACTCGATTGTAAAAACTATAGAGGAATTACACTCTTGAACACTGTATATAAGATATTTTCCAGTATAGTTCAGAGGCGATTGAACAACTTCGCTGAAAATATAATTGATGAGTATCAATGTGGATTCCGGAAAGGTAGAGGAACTACAGACCAGATATTTACTATTAGACAAATAATGGAAAAATGTTATGAGTATAACATTGATTTACATCTACTCTTCATTGACTATCAACAAGCATTTGACAGTATTAACTGGAACCAGTTGTTCAGAGTGCTAAAGGAAGATGGAATGCCAAGCAAATTGATAAGATTGATCCAAACTTGTTTGTCTGAATCTCAATGTAAAGTATACATTGCAGGGAAGATTAGTGACCCATTTAAAATAACATCGGGTGTTAAGCAAGGTGATTCGCTATCAGCTACACTATTCAACATCGCTCTCCATAGTGCTGTGAAAACATTAAATATTAGGGGCAACATCCTCTATTAGTCTAAACAATGCCTAGCATATGCTGATGATATAGCACTAATAGCAAGAAGTAAAGAGGCACTAGAAGAAATGTTTACAACATTGGAAATAAATAGCAAAACCATAGGCCTTAAAATTAATGAAAAAAAGACTAAATACTTGAAAATATCAGCATCAGAAAATAGAAGAAAAATACAAACAATGGAGATAAATGATTACAAATTTGAAGGAGTCAGTGATTTCACATATCTTGGAGTTAATATTAACAACACAAACAATTTATCTGAAGAAATCAACAAAAGGGTGATGAAAGGTAATAAGGCCTATTATGCAAATATACCACTCCTAAAATCTGCTCTCTTGACTAGGAAAACAAAAGTCAAGTTGTATAAAACTTTAATCCAATCAATAGTAACTTACGGAGCAGAAACATGGGTCCTGAGCAATAATGACATCGAGTCAGTACGTAGATTTGAAAGGAAAATTGTAAGGAGAATATATGAAGCTGTAAAAGATAGAGAAAGATGGAGGATAAGATCTAATGAAAAAATAAACAATATACTTGAAGATCAAGATATAATTAGATTCATAAAATCTCGCAGAATTTCTTGGTTGGGACATGTGCAGAGAATGGGAGTGGAAAGAATGCCTAAACATATACATAAAAATAACATTCTGGGCGTACGAAAACGTGGCAGGCCCAGAAAAAGTTGGATCCAGGATGTTGTGGATGACCTGAAAACAATGAAAGTCACTGGATGGTGGGAGAAGGCCGAAAGAAGAGAGGAATGGAGGCAGATCGTGAAGGCAGCCTTGGCCCACATCGGGCTGTAGTGCTTTGGAAGAAGAAGAAGTAGGTGAATTTAATTTTAAAACAATACATTGTTTGGGTGATGAAAATTATGGGTTTATTGGTCCTATATTTATATTAGTATTAATATCTGTAATTGGTGGTTCATTAATATCATGAGTAATAATTTATACTCCTGTAATAATTTGTTTATTTTTTTATACAAAAATTTTAGCTTTAATAGTGAGTTTAATTGGTGGTTGAATAGGTTTTGAATTATCTTTAATAGTAAATTATAGTAGATTTTATTTTGATAATAATTATTTAGTAAGACTTTTAGGTTCATTATGATTTATACCTTATATTTCTACTTATATAATTAGTTCTTGTCCTTTATATAGTGGTTTAAAGATTGTTCGTGTTATTGATTGTGGATGAAGAGAGGAATATGGAGGTCAAGGGATATTCATATGTTTATATAAAATAAGAATAGTAAATCAAGAATATCAATTTAATTATTTTAAGTATTATCTATTGAGATTTATATTTTGAGTATTTATTTTTACAGTATTTTTGATTTATACAACATATTACTTGAATAGCTTATGAAGAGTATAACATTGAAGATGTTAGGGAGATATTATTATCTTTAGGTATTGGTATTAATTGAAACCAAAAAGAGGTATATTATTGTTAATAATATCATTGAATTTATTTTCCAATTAAGGAAATAAGTTGTTTAAGAGTGAGCTGCTAACTTATCTCTTTAGCAGTTGAATTCCGTTGTTATTTCTAATTTATATAGTTTATAATAAAACAGTATATTTTCATTTTACAGAAAATGTTTTAATATTTATAAATAATTAAGGATTAAATAATCTTTCTTTCAGGTTGAAACTGAATGCACAATTGCTTCTTAATTGAGATTAATTGAATTAATCATTACCTTTTGAATGCAACCCAAATATTATATTTAACTATAATCCCTATTCTGCTCATTGTAAGGCTCCTTGATTTCATTCATGATATAATCCAAGGAGTAAAATTAAGATAAAAAATATAAGTGTGAAAATTCAATATAGTGGATTAGAAGATATTTGAATAATTATAGCGGGTATGATTAGAGCAATTTCTACGTCAAAAATTAGAAAAATTACTGCAATTAGGACAAATCGTAAAGAAAAAGGAAGACGGGCTGATCTTTTTGGATTAAATCCACATTCAAAGGGGGAGATTTTTTCTCGATCTAAAAGTCTTTTTTTTGATAAAATTAGAGATAGAGATATTAGGATAATAGATAGAATAAGGGTAAATACAGTAATAATAAAAGTAATTAAAATTATTTATTTTGAGAATCAATCCTTTTGATTGGAAGTCAAATATACTATATATACTAAATAAATATCTACCTCATCAGTAAATTGAAATATATAAAAATAATCATACAATATCTACGAAATGTCAGTATCATGCTGCTGCTTCAAATCCGAAATGGTGATTAGATGAAAAATGAAATATAATATGTCGTATTAAACATACTGAAAGGAATGTTGTACCAATAATAACGTGTAATCTGTGAAATCCTGTAGATATAAAGAAAGATGATCCATAGACTGAATCTGCAATAGTAAATGGGGCTTCGATATATTCATATGCTTGTAAGATGGTAAAGTATACTCCTAAAATGATTGTTAATAATAAACCTTGAGTAGTTTGTCTGTAGTTATTTTCTATTAATCTATGATAAGCTCATGTTACTGTAATTCCTGATGCAAGAAGAATGGCTGTATTTAGTACGGGAATTTGTATAGGATTGAATGGTTTAATGCCTGATGGTGGTCATGTTATTCCTAATTCAATAGTGGGAGCTAATCTTCTATGGAAAAATGCTCAGAGAAAAGAAATGAAGAAGAATACTTCTGATACGATGAATAAGATTATTCCTCATCGTAATCCAAAGTTTACAACGAATGTATGTATTCCCTGATAAGTTCCTTCTCGTATATCACGTCATAATTGAATTATAGTTAATAGAGTAATTAAAACTCCTGTTGAGATAATAATAAATTTATATTGATGGAATATTCTAATCAAACCTGCTGTTATTGTTATAGCTCCAATGGCACCTGTAATGGGTCATGGACTCATATTTACTAAATGGAATGGGTGATTTTGATGTGTTGACATTAATTTACTTCTCTAGAATATAATGTAGTTGAAACAGCAAACACGTAAGATTGAATAATAGAAATTGCTAATTCAAGGACCAATAGTAGAATTTGCGATAAAATAAGAATTTGAATTAGACTAGTTGAATTTATAATTATAGGTCCAGTGTTTCCTAATAATGTTAATAGCAGATGCCCTGCAATTATGTTTGCGGCTAATCGTACTGCTAAAGTTAATGGACGAATAATGTTTCTAATTGTTTCAGTACATACTATAAAAGGTATTAGAATGGGAGGAGTTCCTTGAGGTACTCAATGTGCAAATATATGTTGGGTATTATTAATTCAACCATATAATATAAATCATAATCAAAATGGTAGTGCTAATGATAATGTGAATGTTAAGTGACTTGATCTTGTGAAAATGTAGGGAAATAATCCTAGGAAATTATTAAATAAAATAATAGAAAATAGTGAAATAAATATGAATGATCTTCCCATATTTTTATTTCCAACTAATAAGGTTTTAAATTCATTGTATAATTTGTTGATTAATAAATTTCATATTAGTGATCTTCGGTTTGGAATTAATCAATAAGAAGATGGTAAAATTAATAGTCCTAATAAGGTTCTTAATCAGTTTATTGGAATGTTAAAAATATTAGATGTAGGATCAAATGAGGAAAATAAATTAGTTATCATTTTCAATTAGTTGAATTGATTTTGAAGTGTAATTTCTTTCTTGATAAAGTTGGTTGAATTAGGAAGTAGTTTATTGCTATAATAATTATTAATGTTATAATAAAGAAAATTATTAAAGATATTCATATTATTGGGGCTATTTGAGGGATCAAGAGATATTACTATAGTAATAATTTTAATATGACATATTAATGTTATGATTAACTAATCTCTTTCATTAGAAGTAGTCGTTAATTACTATAATATGATTTAAGAGACCATTACTTACTTTCAGTCATCTAATGATGAATAGTTTTTTACTCAATTAATAAAAGTTTTTAAGTTTACTCTTTCAATTATGATTGGTATAAAGCTGTGATTGGCACCACAGATTTCTGAGCATTGTCCATAAAATACACCAGGTCGATTAATTATAAAGTTAATTGGTTTAATCGACCTGGTGAAGCATCAATTTTTACCCCTAGAGTTGGTCTGTTCAAGAGTGAATTACATCAGCAGCTGTAACTAATGTTCGAATTTGAGTATTTATTGGTAAAATTGTTCGATTATCTACATCTAAAAGACGAAATGATCTTAAATTATCTAAAGCTAATATATAGGAATCAAATTCAATTATGTTTTTAAAATCTATATATTCGTATGATCAATATCAATGATGCCCAATTGTTTTTATTGTAATTAAAGGATCTATAGATTCATCTAGTAAGTATAATAAACGTAATGAAGGTAAAGCAATAAAAATTAATGTGATGGCAGGTAAAATGGTTCAAATAATTTCAATGGTTTGTCCTTCAAGAAGAAATCGATTAGTGTAAAAGTTGAAAAATAATATTGATATAATATATGAGACAAGAACAGTAATTATTAATAAGGTGTGGTCATGGAAAAAGATAAGTTGTTCTATTAGGGGGGATGATCTATTTTGTAGGTTTAAATTGGATCATGTAGCCATATACTAAAAAAAGGAATCCTTTATTAATGAAGCTTAAATTCATTGCACTTTTCTGCCATATTAGTAGTTAGAAAGAATTGGGAGCTCTGAATATGAATGTTCTGCGGGTGGGAGGTTTTGGTATCATTCTAAGGATCTATTTAAATTTATGGAAAATAAAAGTTTTCGATGAGAAATTATTCTTTCTCATATGATAAAAATTAATATAATAATTCCAATTAAAAAAATAGTTGAACCTAATGATGAAAAAAATATTCCATAAGGTATATGCATCTGGATAATCAGAATACCGTTGTGGTATTCCAGCCAATCTTAAAAGATGTTGAGGGAAGAATGTTAAATTAACCCCAATATATATTACTATAAATTGTATTTTTAATCATTTAGGATTTATTGTTAGTCCTGTAAATAAAGGATATCAGTGAATGAATCCTGCTATAATTGCAAATACTGCTCCTATGGAAAGTACGTAATGAAAGTGAGCAACTACATAATATGTGTCGTGTAAAATAATATCAATTGATGAATTTGCTAATACAATTCCTGTTAAACCTCCAATAGTGAATAGGAATACAAAGCCTAATGATCATAATAATGAAGGATTATAGGATAATTGGGATCCATGAAGGGTTGCTAACCAACTAAAAATTTTAATTCCTGTTGGTACAGCAATAATTATGGTTGCTGATGTGAAGTATGCTCGGGTATCTACATCTATACCAACAGTAAATATATGATGTGCTCATACAACAAATCCTAATAAACCAATAGCTAGTATAGCATAGATTATTCCAAGTGTTCCGAATGCTTCCTTTTTTCCTCTTTCTTGTCTAATAATGTGGGAAATTATACCAAATCCTGGTAAAATAAGAATATAAACTTCTGGATGTCCAAAAAATCAAAATAGATGTTGATATAAAATAGGATCACCTCCTCCTGCAGGGTCGAAAAATGAGGTATTTAAGTATCGATCTGTTAATAGTATAGTAATAGCACCAGCTAATACCGGTAGTGATAACAATAGTAAAAGAGCAGTAATACCAACGGCTCATACGAATAAAGGTGTTTGATCTATTGATATTCCAGGTGCTTGTATATTAATTATGGTTGTAATAAAATTTACAGCTCCTAGAATTGAGGAAATTCCCGCTAAATGTAATGAGAAAATGGCTAAGTCAACTGATGCTCCTGCATGGGCAATACCAGTCGATAAAGGTGGATATACTGTTCATCCTGTTCCTGCACCATTTTCAACTATTCTTCTGGTTAATAGGAGAGTTAATGATGGCGGTAATAATCAAAATCTTATATTGTTTATCCGTGGGAATGCTATATCGGGAGCTCCTAATATTAATGGAACTAATCAATTTCTGAATCCACCAATTATAATTGGTATTACTATAAAGAAAATTATGATAAATGCATGTGCAGTAACAATGACATTATAGGTTTGATCGTCACCAATAAGATATCCTGGTTGTCCTAATTCTGTTCGAATTAAGATGCTTAAAGATGTTCCTACTATTCCAGATCAAGCTCCAAAAATAAAGTATAAAGTTCCAATGTCTTTATGATTAGTGGAAAATAATCATCGTTGCGATAAAGTGGCTGAATAATAGGCGATATATTGTAAATCTTTTTATGAAAAATTTTCCTTTATCATGTAGGTTTTATATTCAATAATGATTTTAGACTGCAATTCTAAAGGTGTAATTTTACTAAGACCTAAAATGTCATTATTTCATTTTCAGCTTTGAAGGCTAATAGTTGAATTAACTTAAGACCTTATATTCTGAAAAATATAATAGGATAGAAAGGAAGTAATAAAAGAGATATTCTTGTTAATAAAGAAATTCAATGAAAATTGATTATTTTTTGATATCACTGTGAATAGCTTCATTTTAATTGATTGACGTTAATAAGAAAAGATGATATTATTAGTCGAAGATAGTAGAATAAGGTAATTAATGTAAATAAAATTATAGTTAGTACTAGAAATTGTATATTATTATGGCAAGAACTTTGAATGATTATTCATTTAGGTAAAAATCCTAAGAAAGGGGGTAAACCCCCAAGGGATATAAGATTAATTGAGACAAAAAATTTTATTATTGGTGAATTTCATCTTAATGGAATTTGATTTGAATGTTGGGAAGAAATATTGGAGAAGATCATTAAAATTGTTGCTGATAAAATTGAATAAATAATGAAGTAAAATTGTCAAAGGTTTTCTGATAATGTTAACCCCAATAATATTCATCCAATGTGATTAATAGAGGAATAAGTTATGATTTTACGGGTTGATGTTTTATTTAATCCTCCAATTGAACCAATAAAAAGTGATGATAATATTACAAATATTATTATTGATTGGTAGTATGATAGGTAGGATAAAATAATAAATGGAGCTAATTTCTGTCATGTTATTAAAATAAAACAATTAAATCATGATAGTCCTTCTATTACAGAAGGAAATCATATATGAAAAGGTGCTGCTCCTATTTTTATGAATAGTGTGGTAGAAACTAAGGAGTTAATAAAATTCTCATTTATGAAATACAAAATAGAATTTAGAATAATAAAAGTTAATAGTATAGATGAAGCTATGGCTTGAACAATGAAATATTTCATGGCGGCTTCTGTAGATATTATATTGGATTTTGAGGATATTAAGGGAATAAAGGCTAATAAATTAATTTCTAGACCTATTCATGTGGCTGGTCATGAATTGGATCTAATAGAAATTATTGCTGCTCCTACTTGCACCCCATGCTCGTACATGCACCCCATGCTCATACTTGCACCTCATGCTCATACTTGCACCCCATGCAAGTACTCTCACCCCATGCAAGTACTTGCACCCCATGCTCGTACTTGCACCCCTTGCTCGTACTTGCACCCCATGCAAATACTTGCACCCCTGCAAGTTCATGGATCCTATGCTCATACTTGCACACCATGCAAGTACTTGTACCCCATGCTCGTACTTGCACTCCATGCTCGTACTTGCAGCCAATGCTCATACTTGCACCCAATGCAAGTACTTGCACCCCATGCTCGTACTTGCACCCCATGCAAATACTTGCACTTCATGCTCGTACTTGCACGCCATGCTTGTACTTGCACCCCATGCTCGTACTTGCACCCCATGCTCGTATTTGCACCCCATGCAAGTACTCTCACCCCATGCAAGTACTTGCACCCCATGCTTGTACTTGCACCCCATGCTCGTACTTGCACCCCATGCTCGTACTTGCACCCCATGCTCGTATTGCACCCCATGCTCGTACTTTGCACCTATGCTCGTACTTGCACCTCCATGCTCGTACTTGCACCCCATGCTCGTACTTTCACCCCATGCTCGTACTTGCACCCCATGCTCGTACTTGCACCCCCATGCTCGTATTGTAACCCATGCAAGTACTTGCACCCCATGCAAGTACTTGCACCCCATGCTCTGTACTTGCACTCCATGCTCGTATTATTTATTTGCACTTCATGCTGTACTTGCACCCCATGCAAGTGCTCGTACTTGCACCCCATGCAAGTACTTGAACCCCATGCTCGTACTTGGACCCCATGCCGGTACTTGCACCCCATGCTCGTACTTGCACCCCATGCTCGTACTTGCACCCCATGCACGTACTTGCACCCCATGCTCGTACTTACAGCCCATGCTCGTACTTGCCCCCCATGATCGTACTTGCACCCCATGCTCGTACTTGGACCCCATGCTCGTACTTGCACCCCATGCTCGTACTTGCACCCCATGCTCGTACTTGCACCCCATGCACGTACTTGCACCCCATGCTCGTACTTGCACCCCATGCAAGTACTTGCACCCCATGCTCGTACTTGCACCCCATGCTCGTACTTGCACCCCATGCTCGTAGTTGCACCCGATGCAAGTACTTGCACTCCATGCTCGTACTTGCACCCCATGCAAGTATTTGCAGCCCATGCTCGTACTTGCACCCCATGCAAATACTTGGACCCCATTCTCGTACTTGCACCCCATGCTCGTACTTGTACCCCATGCAAGTACTTGCACCCCATGCTGGTACTTGCACCCCATGCTCGTACATGCACCCCATGCTCGTACTTGCACCCCATGCTCGTACTTGCATCCCATGCAAGTACTTGCACCCCATGCTCGTACTTGCACCCCATGCTCGTACTTGCACCCCATGCTCGTACTTGCACCCCATGCTCGTACTTACACCCCATGCTCGTACTTGCACCCCATGCAAGAACTGCACACCATGCTTGTACTTGCACCCCATGCAAGTACTTGCACACCATGCTCGTACTTGCACCCCATGCTCGTACTTGCACCCCATGCTCGTACTTGCACCCCATGCAAGTACTTGCACACCATGCACGTACTTGCACCCCATGCTCGTACTTACAGCCCATGCTCGTACTTGCCCCCCATGATCGTACTTGCACCCCATGCTCGTACTTGGACCCCATGCTCGTACTTGCACCCCATGCTCGTACTTGCACCCCATGCTCGTACTTGCACCCCATGCACGTACTTGCACCCCATGCTCGTACTTGCACCCCATGCAAGTACTTGCACCCCATGCTCGTACTTGCACCCCATGCTCGTACTTGCACCCCATGCTCGTAGTTGCACCCGATGCAAGTACTTGCACTCCATGCTCGTACTTGCACCCCATGCAAGTATTTGCAGCCCATGCTCGTACTTGCACCCCATGCAAATACTTGGACCCCATTCTCGTACTTGCACCCCATGCTCGTACTTGTACCCCATGCAAGTACTTGCACCCCATGCTGGTACTTGCACCCCATGCTCGTACATGCACCCCATGCTCGTACTTGCACCCCATGCTCGTACTTGCATCCCATGCAAGTACTTGCACCCCATGCTCGTACTTGCACCCCATGCTCGTACTTGCACCCCATACTCGTACTTGCACCCCATGCTCGTACTTACACCCCATGCTCGTACTTGCACCCCATGCAAGAACTGCACACCATGCTTGTACTTGCACCCCATGCAAGTACTTGCACACCATGCTCGTACTTGCACCCCATGCTCGTACTTGCACCCCATGCTCGTACTTGCACCCCATGCAAGTACTTGCACACCATGCACGTACTTGCACCTCATGCTCGTACTTGCACCCCACGCTCGTACTTGCGCCCTATGCTCGTACTTGTACCCTACGCTCGTACTTACACCCCATACTCGTACTTACACCCTATACTCGTACTTGAGGTAAGTATTGGTACTGGGGTAATTATTGGTACTGGGGCTGGGGTAAATATTGGTGCTGGGGTAAATATTGGTACTTGGATAAGTAATGGTACTGGAGTAAATAGTAGTACTGGGATAAGTAATAGTACAGGGGTAAGTTTTGGTTCTGGGGTAAGTATTTTTAATGGGTAAGTATTTGTAATGCGGTAAGTATTGGTACTGGGTTAAGTATATGTACTGGAGTAAGTATTGGTTCCGGGGGTTAAGTATTTGTACTAGGGTAAGTAATGGTACTGGGGAAGTATTGGTACTGGGTAAGTATTGGTACTGGGGTAAGTTTTTGTACTGGGGTAAGTATTTTTACTGGGGTAAATAATGGTACTGTGGTAAGTATTGGTACTCGGGTAAGTAATGGTACTGGGGTAAGTAATGGTACTGGGGTAAGTACTGGTAGCGGTAGTAGTAGTAAGTAGTAGTAGTTATATTTTGTATTTCTGAACGTTTATCCCAATTTACGAAGGAACTCTCTCAGCAGAACGTAGAATTTTCTTGTACGCACCTTGAGATGGATTTGAATGTTTTCGAACTTTTCCGTATGAAAGATCTTCATTTACCAACTTGGTCGCGTTTTTTCCCTTCAATTTTATCCAAATCTTCTATCAATACAATTCCAATACAATAGGGATTCCAATCAGCTGACGCATTGGTCTAACAAACGGTGTGTATCCCATTGTTCGACTTCGCAAGAAAATCTTCTAACACGTGGTGTAGCCAGAATACATGTTTTGTGGGTCCTCGATACCGATAAATCGATTGACGGCAAAACGTCTGTCCGTCAGTCTGTCTAGCGGGAAAACCGTTCAGTGGATTTTCTCTTAAAAATTGAGAATAACCAATCGATCTGGCTGATGTCGCGGCTCCTAGAATTTGAAATCAATATTTTAATTTTTCGGTGAGGGGGTACTTTACATGAAGCCCGTTGGACGTATTCAAAATTTTTAAAAAAATGGCCCCAACCTTTTTAATTAAATTTTGTTGTTGGATAGTGTGAAGGACGTTTAAGAGAATGAAGTAGGTCTCATGTTCGTTGAAAACACTGATTTTTCAAAAATAGCAAAAATTAATTTTTTTCGGCTGCAACTAAAATATTGAATATAGAGGTTTTTCTCCTAGATAAAATGTTTTTATCAGAAATAGGTCTTTAAATAAGGTCATATTCAATTTTTAGGAAATATGAGTATTTATTGCACAATATTGCCTGAAACGTAGGCGTATTTAAAACCATTTTTAACAATTTTCTCAGAAACGGCTTCGAATTTTGCCTTTGATTTTTTCTCTCGTATGTAGGAAATAACTATAAAGATGGTGGGGATGGTCCAATTTCCGGCGCATTCTGCCTTTCAGAAAATTTCAAAAAAGACTCGGAATTGTAAATTCGAATTTTGCGCGCTTCGTTTCAAGCGTTGCATTTTAATATGTTTAAACTTCTGAAACCGAACATTTCAGATGCACCTCTAAAATATACATGTGTTACGAGAATCATCTTCCTTAAAAAGCAATGTAATGCCACCTCGCTTCTATGACTAGCGGACGTTTGCCATCAATTATATAACTTATTCTCCCCTCTGCTCTTAGAATCAAGGGTGATAGGGTGTTTGTGAAGAAGTAATTTCAACCACGACCTTGCTCATGTTTCTCAGAACCAATCCGTAACTCGCTCGAAAACTAACAAATGTATTTCACAGGTCTTATCGCATTATGGAATTTGGGGAGGGGGCCCTTTAACCCTCCTCCCCCTTCTAGATCCATCACTAGCTACACGGTACGACTATTCCCATGATTTAATTTGATTTGAGTGATGATTCCGGACGCGTTAACTACTATGGTCATTAGTCCCGTAAGTGCAGTGCATGCTTTTCATCGGAAGGTGGCTTCTTCTTTGGAAGGTTGCATTTTCCCCACTGGCTGACGAGATCCGGCGCCAATATACCGTCGACTAGCGGGGTTTCCCCAACCAGGTATCTCCCACCAGTTCAAGACAAGTTCTAAGTCCCCGGCTGGTCTGTAGCTCGTTTGTTAGGGTACTGCTCCGGCATTTGCCTGGTTTTGATTGGAGAAACCATGGAAAACTACCGATCAGAGCAGCCGGCCGCTAGAATTCTCCTCCAGACAGCGACTTAATAAAAAATCTTACGGTTCTCACACTTCTGAAAAAAATGAGACTTGGAAAAGCCACTACACGTGTTAGAAATGTTTTTGGAAAAAATAACATTAATCGAATATTAAAGATTGATATGCGCAGAAAGAAAAAGAAAAGAATTCATTTATAAAAACAGTTGTTGGTAAACTTACTTTCCTCTCTAAGTTTATAGTAAGGGAAAAAATTTCTCATTTGCCTCATGTTGCCTTTCAATTTCTTCCTTAAGATCCGACTTTTACACGACTTGTCCAGGCGGGATATAAACGTTGCAAATGGTAACAGAAATAGTTCGGAAATATACACGAAGCGCAAGATATCTGCAGAGTGGATCGTATGTCTATTTCTTTCGATACCAAAGAGTCTGTGATAAAAGTGGCGACTCCGCCATGGGCGCGGAGGCCATCGTCTACGTCTTGCCTGTAGCAACAAAAGCCGCGTAGAGAGAGGGAGTGCTCAGAACGGAGATGTGTTTCTTGCAGGCAGGTAACCACGGGTCTATGTATAGACATTATTAACTTTAATTCGTCCATCCCAGAAAATGGGTACGGAAGCCACTTATGTTCCATGAGAGGAGAGCCATAGTTTCTAGTTCTTATAGGTTTTGGTTCTAGGGTGGATTATGTATCGGGTTTCTTTTTCTTCTTTTTCCTTCTTTGTTGAAGAGAGTAGTATATAAGCAGGGGATTTCGGACCAGGTTTTCTCAACGCCCTATCTCCTTCATTTCCCCCAATTTTTCATAAATGTCGAACCAAAATGCTTCCATATTAGCTATTTTTATTCCATTTTACCTCATTATTGACAAACAAAATAATCGTTGAGCATCGTTGATATGGCTAGACCAGAGGGCCTCAACGCTAAATCTCAACGGATCTAGTATTGAATTGATCATAATTCTTAAAGATTTTCTCAACGCCTCCAATTTTCCACAATCGCTATATTTATTCCAATCGTGAATTGTTGAGGATCTCAACACTGAATCGAAACGAATAAAAAAATGAATTGACTAAAATAATGACCTAGTATTGAATCGAATTCATCTATAATTCTTAAACCTGATTTTCTCAACGCTAAATCTCAACGTATAAAATGAATCGACCTAGTATTGATCGTCATTGTTAAACCTCAAAGCTTTATCTCAATGCGGGCAGGTGTACTCCTTATCTCAAGGACGACGTGGCAGGTGTCCTTATGTCAATCGCTAGTGCTATCTTTTTCTCTGGATTCGCTCTCACTCTTTTAACGCGCTCTAGGAGAGAAATATTGAATTAAACGTAAAATATATGTTTCTTCCTAATAAATATTGACATATACATTAAAAATTATATAAAAAATAAAAATAAATAATTCAATTATTTATTCCATCGAACGAATGTATGACCAATGAAGAGTTATTCGTGTGTGTTTAAAAAATTCTTAAAAAAAGTAGAAATCCATAGCAATCGAGAAGTATACAATGTCCTTTAAATAGAAGTTCCAAAATGTTGATTGATTGGAATACAACCTCAGTATGTGCTGTATTGTACTGGTTTCTGAATGAGTGGCCATAATTCGGAGACATCCACAGTACGTACACATGTATTTGAGATGTGCACAAAGCGTATTTCAAAAGGATTCTGACTGGTTCATGTTTTGATTGGAGAAACCATGGAAAACTATCGATCAGAGCAGCCGACCGCTAGAATTCTCCTCCAGACAGCGACTTAATAAAAAATCTTACGGTTCTCACACTTCTGAAAAAAATGAGACTAATAAATATTGACATATACATTAAAAACTATATAAAAATATAAATATCTTCTCATGGTATGTGAAAACGTACGAGTTGAATAGATGGATCAGTGGAATACTTAGCCTCACAGGGAGTCCTTTTGCAAATTTTAGAATAATAATAATAATAATAATAATAATAATAATAATAATAATAATAATAATAATAATAATAGAATGATAAAAATATTACATAGGTGTTGCGCAATAAGATAAGAGAATAAGTTTATATAAAGGCTGTATCAAGGTGATACAACTCAGTATGAGGCCTAGAGATCACATCAATATGGGTAAGTTATTACAATAATTTTATTACAATTTAGTAATTTGAACTACTTTCATAGCTTGTAAAATTCTATTGACCCATTTGAAGCAACTATGAATAAATTGATACCAGCATCCGTTTATATCCATTTATATTAAAAAATTTTCTTGGATTTGACTATGTTGAAAGTCATAAGTGAGACTCTTCTTACCATACATTATAACATAACCTATAGTATTTTCAGGAATTGGATATTGAATGTAGCACATAATATGTATAAAAGAATTGTACAGATTTTAGAAACTAGTAATGCGCGGCATATCAAAACTTTTTCTCTTCTTAATGTTATTATTCAACAATTCAACAACAATTACTCAGATTTTAAAAATGTTCATGGTATTATTTAAAGGTCTACAATTTAATGAAGTAATGTGAAAACATTCAAGCCAAGTAACTCAATGTTTGAAAGATGGCTTAGATTGATTGGTTTATTTTTTTCGTGTTTCTAAGCGAATCAACTGCTATAGTCATTAGTACCGAGTATAAATCATGTTTTATCACGGAAGGTGACAGTGTTCTTTGCCTGCTGAATGTGAGATTCGGCTTCGACTTCCATGTAGCCGTGTATGGCTTTTCTAATCTAGGTATCTCTCTTTCTAATCTAGGTATCTGTCGGGGTACCGCCCAGCCGGGACCAGCTCTAAGTTGCTGACTGGTCTCCCGACATGTGTGGTAGTGTAGTGCATGTACGGTTAAGGGTGTGTAAGTAAGGGGTCAGGATATGACAAGGAAGAGGAAGGAAAGATCGCGTGCGGCCCGTGGCCCGTTTGTTACGGCAATGCTCCGGCATTTGCCTAGAATTGATCGAAGAATCAACGTAAATTACCGTTCAGAGCAGTCGACCGCGAGAATTCTTCTCCAGATAGCGGCTGAATTCGTACTAGCTAGTGTCGAAAATGCTGACACTATCCTCGGGCCTCCCAGCCAGAGGCACTGCAGTGACATCAGTTGATAAAATGGCTTGGAAAGTTGAACTATGTCTTAAAATTTCGAGCAGAAAGTATTTCAGGCCGAAAATGAGATGTATGGAGTATACTTTTACTCCCAATTCACGTTAGTTTTTCACAATTTAATCAATCGTTTTTGAGGAGCGTTCATGCTGTAACAATCCAGGATCCCCAGGAATGAAGACAGGGCAAAGAATAAAGATAAACATGTAATAAGTGGTATTAACATCAAAGGCGGGGACAAATGAAAGCGGTGTCGCGTAGCGATAATTTTTTGGAAGTCTAAGAAGACGCGACAAAATCATAATGGGGACAATATAGTTCAGTAGCGTTTGTCGAGTGAAACATTTTGGAAGTTATTTGAAAGAAATCGGTTCACGCGTTCCAAAGATATAAACAATTTAGTGAAGTACATTTTAAGCACACAACTAGACACGATAGCCATTGTTGTAGCTTAAGATCTAATGTAAAAAGTTGTTTTTTTCAAAAAAATTAAGTAAACGCGTGAAGCGATTCAAACGAAACTTTTGGCATTAATAGAAGAAATTATGGGGAAAATTATGCCACTACTCACAACGCGGAGAAATTTCGGGGGGCTACGGCATAAAAGAAAATGTAAATTGTATAAGTGGGAAATTCCAAACGAGTCGTATGACGTCAGAGCGGTGGAAGGGGATCGACCGTCTTCAGATTAAAAGAACTTTGGAAATTTTAGATGGTAGAAAACCAAATAGAAAACGGTAATAGCATTCAATTTGAAAATGCATGAGAATAATAAAGAGAGACGACCCAGAAAGAAGAAGATTAACTTAAAAAGACCCGGAAGTGATCGTGAAATGTTCGAGAAAAAAAAGAGGAAGTCTCGGGACAACAATGAGAAGAGAACGCGGGGAGAATAGCTTGAGGGAGGACGTATGTTGAAATGCTCCGCGGAAATTAAAAATTTTGTTAGAAAGCTGTGCTAATCACGCGAGCAAAGTTAATTTTATAACGTTTAGTTGTAGCGGAGAAAGTTTAGAAGGTGAAACGCGGAAAATTATTGCAAAATTTCCAAAGAGAACGTTGTTCGCGAATATAAACAGTCGCATCATCAGCCGTGTGATTAAACTCGTTTCGTAAGTAATAAATAGTTATAACGAAGAGACATTAATTATTTAAAAATGAATTTTTCCGAATTACGTGTGTGAAAAATGGAAGGATGCTGCGAATGGACAAACGAAAGGACGCTGCGTATAGTTGGCGAGGGTGATGCATGAGAACGGCGCGGTGCAGGTCGCTGAACTCAACGAAAGGAAAGTGCACTAACTTTATTTAAATTGGTAATGCGCATTGATAAGAAGAAAGAATAGACTCATAGCTTCTAATGTACAAGACCAAGTTTTGTCAAATAGAAATAGATTTTAGTGAAAACAAAAAAAATAGAATGCGCATTCAAGTATGAATGATTTGGTTTTAATCTTATAGTGTAAATCTTCAGTGTGAATGAGAATTTCGTGTTTCTAGGGTATTGTTTATTGTGTATTTAGTGTATTGTGTATTGTTTTCGATTTTGTGTTGTTTGTTATTTGTTATGCCTCTAGCAGAGGAAGGAGAACAAAAAAAAACCCAGATAAAATAAACGATGTCGAACGTTGTTGGTTCGACATTAAACCAATGCAATTGGTCTTATAAGTATGTGTAGTTAGATGAGGACCTACGCCCACGTGCCCGAATACTACGTCAGGATCCTGTATAGGTCCGCCACAGCCTCACGCCCAGTATTTATATCTGTATGAATAAATATCAGAAAAGCAGCTAGGCAACGGGCAAATTTCAGATGTATGTATTTTTGGCAACCCAACGTCAGGCATAATAGTGGACATTTTGGTAAGAACTATAGATGAAAGGAGCACAGGTAAAGATCGTTACATAGTTTTTGTAAGTTAGTTTTGAGAAAGAAAAGCAGAACGGATAGGTAACGTGTACCATTACATATTTGGCAGCCCAGCGTGGGGGCCATTGTAGAAGGTTTTCGGAGGTAGTCGTAGGTACCGTTACAATGCAAATAACATGTACTACATCGAATCAGATTTTTCAGAGACAGCGAAAAACTGTTTGTTGACAAGTTATCACCTTTTCAAACAATGTAATACGCTGTACTGCTTACCAGTATAGTTACAATAGTCTACGTACACTTCTATCAAATCAGCTGTTTTTAATTATGACGATATTCAGGTTAACAGTTGGACATGTTTGCTTTTGCTTGGAAAATTTGGACATGTTTTCTTTGGTCCGAAGCATCTGCAGGCATTTTTGTTGTTGCTTAAAATAGAACTACAATTATCATCACATTTGATTGGAATAAATTATTTTGCTGCAGTGTGTACGCAAATATTTTGTATTTCCAAACAGACAAAACTATCAGAACAATTTCTGAAGCTAAAGTAATCATTTTTGACTTCTAAAGAAATTACAAAGAACTAAGAAGAAATTAAAATTTTATCTACGAGCCATGATCATCTTCTGGACAATCACAATTATCTTTCAGTTCTTGGCTATCCATTACAGGTTGATTTTCAGCTATTGGTCTATCAAGAATAAAGGAATACCATTCCAGACCAGGTGTATCTGTAGAATTCTCTCCATTTATCTCCTAAAAGTTCTGTTAATAGACCTGCTATATTAGATTAGTTCACTTTGCCAATGGTATACCACTTTCAAGTGGCAACTGCTGAAGGCTAAATTGAACCATATTTGTTAATGAAAAACCATATTTCCAAAGATTCAAAGCAGGAACCTCATCAAATCTAAAATATTGCTAGGGTTAACTTTGACTGTATGAATCTTCCCTGTCATTTTTTCCGAATAATGATTCGCTTCACACTTGTAATGTTCTGTATTTCTTGCACATACTACTCAAATTGTTTGTGTCCTTGAGATCCCAATCTTCTAATAAATAAAATAGGACGATGTTGTGAGGAATTCTCATAGACGGAATGAACCACGCGACATGAGAGTCACGTTATCGCGAATCGTGACATCTTATTGGTTACACAGAAGTGTTATTTATTGCTTACAACAACGCTGTGGACATATTGGATTTTGCCTGAACCTCGTATGTTTAAGAGTAAAATTATTAGTGATATACTTACTTTTGCTCCTCCACATCAGGACAGAAGATGGAGCCGACGGTCATTAGTATTACTGCAATACAAACTCTTTTTTTGATGGATATGTTTGTTTTTGCATGAACGCTCGTAATTTATCATTGCTCATTTTTTATAATTTATGAACGCGAGAACAGGAATATGTGGTTTAGATATTCTGACTCCAACAATGAGCACAAGGCAAATATCACTTGGATGCATTGTGAAAATCAAAGGAATAGCGCTCAGTTGTGTAAAGTTTGTTCAATTTTTATATTTCTGTGAGGTGTTCGCGTTCTGCATAATGCCGTCCAATTGAGGGATAAATTGTATTGAAAAATAGAACTCTGGGTTTAACCCTCCGTTACACGCACGCGGACTGAGACTCCGCACTGTTCCATTTTTGCCTGTTCCATGCACTGTTCCATTGTCAGTTATCATGAGGTATTGAGTTCTGGCTTCCTGCATCTTCCTCAGGCGTGGTGACTCATCGATAGGTATCGACAAACCTTTCTCAATCGTTACAGACGTTGCCCGCAGTGGAATATTTAGCGATCCAGACCGTCATTCCGCGCAAGTGGATTAGTATTGGAAGTTGAAGTCTCACGTTTCCCATTTGTGATGCTATTTAAATGTAGTATTTACTATTTAACAAAATATTTGTGCATTTTCTAATAGTTCATCAATGTTTAACTATCAGAAAAGAGCATACATATTTTTTTCTATTATAAAAATTGGATAAAATCACAAGTTATTTGTGTATCAACACTTTAATATTGTGGCAGGTTTATGGTTCTATTTATTATAAATATACAGGTTATTAAAAAAACTCCACCTCAAATATTTTCTAATCTGAACGGTTCAAGATATTGAGATTATTATTATTATTATTATTATTATTATTATTATTATTATTATTATTATTATTATTATTATTATTATTATTATTATTATTATTATTACTATTATTATTGTTGCGGCGATATACGAGAAGTCATATCGCGCGCCAATTCGGCAGCGCGGGACGCCGGCTACGGAAGACAGCAGGGCCACGAACCGGCGCGAAGACCGCCCAATGGGAAGTGAGCGGCCGGCGAGCGGATCTGCAGGCCAGAGGCGAATCTGCGACGCAGAGCGCTTCTTAAGGCTAAATGTACCGACACTAGTTCCATTTGTCGCCACCACGTGGCAGCACCAAAATAAGCAAAATTTACTAGACCGATAACGTCTGAACAAATTGTTCGATTTTCGATCTGTAAACGGCATTGGACTCCTTTTTAAAATAGAATTCACGCTACGATGACGTTTTTTCAAAAAATATTTCAAAAAAAAAATTAAAATGATTTCTCATAGTTTTGGGAAGAAATTAAAAAATGTGGGCTTATAGCGCGATGACGACGTGCTTCCTGAATCCAACGCCGTGTCAATCATGCAAATCGGATGAATAGGAGCGGCGTAAAGTGAAATTTTGGAAAAAAATACCTGACTCCCCTCCCCCTTCCCGCTCCCTTTGCTTCACCCGACCCCTTCTGGGCCCTCCCTCGACGCGGCCGAACGGCCAAACCCGGCGTGCGGCGCGGGAGGCCGAACTTTCAGACAGGCAAGCTGGGCAGTCAGTTTAAGCTTTCGTCCCATTCAGTCTCAATATATTTTTCTCCACTTATCAAACTAGTGATACTGTAACACAACCAAACGGTCTCATATCATCTGTAATAGTCGTATAAAACTATATATCTTGTTCACATATTTCCGTCTTCATAACATCAAAAAGTTATTTGAGGCACTACTCAATATATCAATTCCGATTTGGAAACTGATTTCAAAAAGAAAATTGAACTAATTGTGTAAATATCACCAATATTCCATGTCCTAACATCTTATTTTACATACATTTTACTTCTAAGATCTTCCGTTATCATTCCACTACCAGAAAGAATGAGCCGAAATTACGCACGAGCTCTTTTATCCTGCGACTCGATTTTTGATCTTAAAACGGCGTTTGTCTCCTTGATAGACTTCACCTGATGAATCTGTTTTCCCAAGTAAAATTTTAAAACTGTTTTCGTACTTTCGGACAAAATTGAAGAAGTGGTAAAATAGCGCGCAGGCGAGATTCATCCTGAATCCAACACTGTAACGAACATTAAAATATAATATTAAGAATCGTGACATGCCCCAGCTTATTTAGTAAGTTATATTGATATAAAATGATTCTGTTATATTTGTATAAACTTGAAGATTGGAATAAGGAATTCCCGGCGCGTCATTTTGATACAAACTACGTAAATGATAATATAAAAGGATGTAGTGTAAATCATTGTATTGTGACATATATATGTATTTTTTAATGCATTAAATTGTCATGAAAGCAATACAACTTTAACCCTTACACAGGAACACCACACTAGAAGAGGAATATCCGTCTATAAGGGGGATAAATTATGTTTTGTTATACAGTTCGGCAACTTTTACATTTCTACATTAAGATACCATTTTTCTAAACATCGTACACGCTTATCAGTAACACTTAATAGGTTAGCAATTCAATTTATAAGATTTATATACTACTAGTAAAACGTAGCATACCAGTCACTGATAAACCTCATATTAGGGAATCAGAATGCAAACGTATTAAATCGGCGATCCTCATCTAGGTGCCGAGAATAGGGATGCAACATTGATGTTGATATTTTCAAAACATAGATTTTGTATAGACACATGAACATATTTCGTAAAAAAATGAAACATTTATGAAACCTGATGTTTATTATCGATGTGCTTGATGAGTTGTTGTGAATGAAAAGAACCGATAATCACAATTTTATAAAAAAGTTAAAATATGAAATAATATTGCATTATACCACTGTCAATACATGTGTTCGAATAAAGCGAACGGTGATTGTAACATCCTCATCCAGTAGACTATCTTCAGCCCAAGAAATGACTGCATTTTTCTGGCATTTCCTACGTAAGCCCTACCGTACGCAGAGAGGCGGCCAACGCAAGCACTCTAGGTGTAAGAAGGTTTCTACACCAGATTTTTTAAAGATGTTTTAATTTTGAACATTGATATTTGCATTTGTATTACTTGAGCATCATTCCTTCGCTTTTCTTGCTATCCGAAACTGGGAGGGGACGCGCCGATAATTCAGCGAGTTCTTCCCTAATAATGGCAAAATGTACGCATGAAAGACGGGTATCAAACACACTGTTCAGTGCGATGATGTCTATTTGTCGGCTCCAATCCCGGTCAAGCAGCGGCTGTGAGCATCTCTCCTTTCATCTGCAGGTCCCAATTCTTCGCGGGGTCTGAACGCGCAGAGAAATAGTACTAGAACATAGATCGCAAGCCATCCCTTGTTCGACCTATCTGGATATACACAGCAATAGGATGCTAGCAATTTGTTCATTGCTCATTCGGACTCGAACTGCCTTTTTCCTTTTGTTTGTGATATTGTGTATTAGTTATTCAATTGTGCCACTTACACCCTTTTCTTCCGCTTCATTCTATCATTCCAAGCATAATATCCTTTTCTAGAGATTTTTTTCGACTCATAGTATGTCAAAAATATTTTATTTTCCATTTTTTGGCTTTGTCTTTTAGAGAAAGTTCTGTTTTCTTTTCAAAATTTCGGCATTTATCTTTTTGCCCTCCCATTGTACGTTTAATATTTTATTCCGTGTCCATACTTCAAAAGCATCTTCCTTTTTTCGGCCTATCTCAATATTCAGCTTTTACACCCACACAACAGGATTAGAAATACCATTTTCTCGATTATTTGGATTTTGGTCTTACGCAAGGCTTGATTTCTGACGGAACACGACGGAACCGCGTTCCTGTATCTCGCTGATAATTATTACATTATATTATAAATATATAATTATTTCTATTAAATTAATAAAACATTTTGAGCGCGTTCCGGGACCTAAAATTTTAGAAATCAATCACTTGATATGCCTGTATATTTTATGAATTTGTGTAATTTTCTTTCCGCTGCTTTTTCTAAAATTATTCCTCTCTTTAGTTTTTCTATACAGTATCCAGAATTTGTTATTGTAATTCATAAGTATTTAACTGCGCCTGCCATATATATCACTTCTCCGTTGATGTTCAGGCTTCCTTTTTTACCAGTTGACATAAATGTGGTTTTCTTTAAATGTAAGTTCATAGAATATTTAAATTTTATATTAATAATATATTTAGCTATCATTATTACATATTCAGAATTAAGTACAAATAAAACATCTGCATAATTTTGATGACATAACATTTTTGCGTTTTCTCGAAAAGGAGTAAAGTGGACATGTCACGTTTTGAATGTTTGCTCATTTCGCGCTCCTTTCTATCCAAGCCCAGCGCCGCCAGGGCACGCGCTCAAGTGTAGTCACCCTTCTGAGCTGGAAGCAGGGTCGCACCTCTGGCACACTGCTGTTCTGATAGCGTGACTTTTCTGACCTCTGCAGACATCTCGCCGCGTTCTTCGGCGGACTGCGTACTACACTAGGGCAATTCGATATGCCCAAGCGTAGGAAGAGGGCGGTGAGCAGTTTTCAGTGGGCGAGAACATTGTGCAGTGACGAAGTGGAGATTATATTTACTAAACAAGGATTAGTGGAATCATTCGCGTTTCGTTAATTATTAGTAACCGAGTATTATATATGATCAAAATAATAATTCAAACAATAAATTACAATTATAAAAGTATATTAGTTTAATAAACAGTTTGTGAGATATTATTAACTAAAATAACTTATTTAGTCGACATTTATGGATGGTAAGCTATTGTTTTTCATTGAAAATACAGGTATAATACCCTTATAACCTTTATGGACGTCCATACCGTTATAGACATCCTATAGAGGTATTTTACCAGTATAAAAGAACATAGGTATTTGAAAAAGGTATGTAAAATACCGGTATTTTACCGGTATCTAATACCTTTTCGGTCCCTGCCTATTCCTCATTGTCAGTTTACACTCCCTGGTCATATTTCGAATGACCCGGAACATTTCATTAGGTCTCCTTTTGTTGTTATGTTCTTCCACTTCTTGGCATTTTTCTTTTTTTATTTATTTATTTAACGTCAAAAAACAGTTAAAAACTGCGTATGACGTGCTATATTTCTTGAAGAAACTTTTGTTTATCTTGTCTTGGACCACGCTGGAATACCCTGCTGAGTTCTCTGACTTGTATCCTTTGCTTTTTTAGCAGAGAAATATAATACTTGAAAAGAACGAAACATTAGGACTTTATTATTATTATTATTATTATTATTATTATTACTATTATTAATTATTAATAAGAATAACATTATTAATTAATAATAATAATAATAATAATAATAATAATAATAATAATAATAATAATAATAATAATAATAATAATCACGCGAATGGAGAGGAATCGAAGGTAAACTGTAAATACTCGTACTATATAATCCTTCGAATCTTCACTTCGATGACTGAGTTTCCAAGATTTATAACAATTGCGAGACTCCATCTTTATATTTCACGGTGAAAATCTTGAAATATCTCTACAGGTTTGATTCAGTTTGCCCATTGTGAAACCATGGAGCAGGTTGTTACTCTAGGCACCGGGCCCCAGGCCGCCGGGTTTGGCCGTTCGGCCGCGTCGAGGGAACCCCCACAAGGTTCGGGTGACGTAACTGGGAGGGGCAGGTATTTTTTCCGAAATTTCACTTTACGCCGCTCCTATTCATCCGATTTGCATGATTGATACGGCGTTGGATTCAAGAAGCACGTCGTCATCGCGCTATAAGCGCACATTTTTTAATTTCTTCCCAAAACTATGAGAAATCATTTTAAATTTTTTTTTGAAATATTTTTTGAAAAAACGGCATCGTAGCGTGAATTCTATTTTAAAAAGGAGTCCAATGCCGTTTACAGATCGAAAATCGGACAATTTGTTCAGACGTGATCGATCTAGTAAATTCCGTGTGATAGTGCTGCGATCTATTGATTTTTCCTATAAGTATTTTTCGGTGTATTTAGCCTTAACGGGCCGCACCGGCCGGAGGGGCACTCAGTAGTGAAGTGCGATCCTGAAGTGAAGTAGTGACTGTGAATCTAGTGCGAACTCTGCAACGTTATTTGGTTTTCTCTCTCCGGCTACTTTCGGACGACAGTGCGCGACTTGTGGACATCTACTGGATTTTGGGACACCACAGCTTTGTACTACGGACTACGCTTTTGGATACTTGTAAACTGGATCACGCCTGTAAAAGTTGAACCAATAAATTGTTATTGTTGACTTGTGTCTTTTCACGTACGTAACAGTTATTATTATTATTATTATTATTATTATTATTATTATTATTATTATTATTATTGCCATGTTTTTCTCTATTTTCTAATGTGTTTTTACTATGAGATTGCCTACAGAGAAATGTGTTATCACAAATCATCAAACAAATTCATAAAAAATATATTAATGTAATAAAAATACAAAATAGTCAAGCTGACTGATAATATTGCAACACAAGGTCTATTTGGTATTCAAGAAAAATACTGTAAAAATACGCTATTAAATTTGGAAGAAGAGAGGATATTATGTTTGCGGACTCTCAGTCCGCGCGCGTGTACTCGCGTCACAAACACAGCGCGTGCAACGGAGGGTTAATATTGGGGGTGTAGGGCAGGTTCGAAAATTCAGTTGAAATAGCTGAGCCTTGTGATATCATACTAAAGGAAGAGATATAGAAAAGTTAGAAATGTTCTATACATTCATTATATGGAAAATCTAAACATTGTTTTTTAATATCGTTCAGTACTAATAGACCTTAACCCTAACGTGTGTGAAAAGCACGACATAAATTTATTATATGAAGATTTAAGTCTCTAAAATGCATAATTTCCCAATTACGTACAATGTAGTACGTAGTGTAGTAGTGTTTTGCAGCTTGTTGAGTGTTGCATCTGCAAACTATATTATTTAATTTAATATATTTGTGACAAACATTACATATATCGTCCATGCCAAATCTCACACTCCTCCGTGCGTGCAAAGTGCTTAAAAAAGGTGTACAAAGTTTTTCTTCGCTTAAGATGATGAAAAGGCACAAAATGACACACTTCTATCTTCGTATAAAAACAAAGAAGTTACAAGGTCATAAAGAACGCCAGGAGTATTGACGCCTTGGATGATCTAGTAGTATTACTAAATTTTCTTCACTCCACTGACACTGCAAATTTGGAAAAACTTAAACACGGCGCTGACAAAGAAGTATTAGCAACCTAGTCAATATGTGTAACTGTATGTATTCGGTGGTGAAATAATCTACAATTTATATGGCTGAAGAGGAAATAGTTGAAAAACGTGTATTTATTTTCTTCAGTATAAAGAAGAAAAATCCAGAGTGACAATAATCTCAAATGTTATTAATTTGCTGATTAGTAATCGTAGGGATATTTGTGTAATGATTCAGTTTTCATGTGAATACACATCTAATCATAATCCAACACATTAATAATACATCATCTAGAGTCAATCCATATATCAACGTTGTAAAATCTCTTAGGATGTAATGATGATGATTGTGTATAACAACCACCCTCCTAACATGTTACAAATACTAGTTCGTAAATAAATGGGTGTCAATTCCTCTATCTCTTTTGTGTGATATAAAAGCTTTATAGATAAACACAATAATATTTATGGGACCACTTTTCTCTTTCCAGACATTTTACAATTTACTGCGTATAGCATTATACCAAAAGAAAAGTGAAATAATTGGACTAACAATTTAAATTATTTTCTATACTATTCTCCACCGGTAAGAATTTGTCAAAGAAAGCTTTTCGGTATTCCTCCTCTTTCAGTTCTCAGAACAAATTGAAACGCCTGAATCATTATCAGAGAAAGTGGTGAGTACTCTTACTTACTGTTAATCGACAAATCACGGGTGTGAAGTGACACACAAATGTTACGTCACTGAAAATGGTAGTGGCTGCTTCACTTCAGTATCTGCTTCACTTTGATGGTTTCAGAGTTCACAGTTGATCTGACGAATTTAAGAGGATTCGCGGAAAGTCATAGAAGCGAGGATTTTACAAGGGCACTCCACAGAGTCGGTGCTCTTCATCGCTTCTGTCTAAACAAATGTTTGGGATCTTAAGGAAAGAAAAAGTCCTTATTAAGTTGTGTATTAAATTGTGAAAAATAATTTAAATTCAATATAATAAACGAATAAGGGTTTTGTTTACATTGTAATGCTACACACATTTAAATATAGAAATAAAACATGCAACTAAACAGTATACACATGTTTTAGGAAGACGAAACTTCTTTCTTATTATAACACTCATTTGTATACTTTTCACAGACAATATTGAGAAGTACACCATCAATCTGATGATTTGTTCTGTAATAATCGATCTTATACCTAATTGACATGTAATGATAGAAATTTCTAATGTCTGGTATGGGAAATTAAGCATGAGCTCAGTTAATTTTAATGAGAGAGCAATTTTGTGATGAAAATATTTTTTAATGCATATATTCCAAATCCATATACTTCCTTACATTAATTAACGTTGTTTCCATTTCCATTGAAGGCAAGGACATAACATCCCTCACGCGCCTATGTTTTGAAATGACTCTCAGAGAGGTCACTTGCACTAGTCGCCGTGTTATTGAATTGAACTCTTGAAATGTTCTGTTCATACAGTAGTTCCCGAAACACGTAAATTCCAACAGGCGATCTCAAACTTATAGTAGTCGCACCCTACTTTCAAACATTAGTAGATACCGCGGACTGTGAGACCACGTCAAGTTCGAAACATACTTCATTCTCGTTCATGAGCATGTGTTAATCAACCAACTTTTTTTGTGTCGGAGGGGCTGTGATTCTTGGAGAGATAATAGTGTAGTGGACATGGAAACCACTCTCTGCACCTAAGCGAGTTCGTTTCCTAGTGTGGACAAAACTTTTGGGGATTGGAAACCTTTCTGCGGACTTCATGAATTATTATAATACTGCGATACCAAATAGTGCGTCCTATTATCATTATAGTTTTAATTCAATTTTTTGTCTTTCATTTTGTTTGCATTTTAATCAGTTTTCTGTTTCTTATATAATTTTGTTAATGTATTTTAGAAATGGGGTTTAACTGATGCCAATGTTATTCTTGATTTAAGCTAGATTGCTGTTTCCAAGTACTCGCGGTTCAAGTCACGTCTTATTGCGATCGGTGAGCTGAAGAATACCTGCATTAAGAGTGGACTGACAATATGCCAAGCTTCAGAAAAAAATTTCAGAATCTCGAAGGGAATATTGATGACTAAAATAAAAGATTGTAAAATGTCGCGATCGTAATAGTTGTGACTGTCAATCAAATAATATCCTAGCAGAATCTATAGCAAGGGCGGTCAGTTTTGCCCGCATGGGCATTCGTGTTCCTATTTATGCCTCGCGGGTGCTGCCACTCAAAATCGTCGCTGCAGCGGGCAACGAAAGAAATTTGAGCGCGGAAACATTCCTGGGAGGTGGGTAACTTAATTACAAAAGAGAACAATGTTTTCATGAGGTTTTTATTAAATAAAACATAATAACTGTTGTAAAAAGCGCTTATTTATTGGAAAATAGAAAAATTCGTAATGAAAATTTTCTGAGAAATAGAATTATACAGAGTCCCACCAACTATGGGCCACCTCATAACTTCTAAACGGTTCCCGATATCGAAATGCAGTTTTCGCTTAACAATGCGGAATCATGGGGGAAGTAATGTGCGGTAGAGATATAATTCGAAATATTTTTAGTTTTCGAAAAAATTAATTATCTTTGATTTTTTAAATGGGACCATATATTTTTTTCACTAGCGATAGATAATCATAAATAGACGAATGCATTGATGTAACATACGTTAATATTTTGATAGTATATTGAGTATAAAATTATACTTTCAGACATATGATTTTGAACTAAATGTACGAGATTTCCTGTTAGCAACCGTTGCCATTGTCGCATTAGGGGAAGATTGCCTTCGCGGCGCCGGCACTTTTGCGAGAACAGGGGAAAGGTCGCGAAGGCCACTTTCCCCAAAAGCGACAGTGTCGACGGCTGCAAGAAGAAAAATTGCACGTATAATTTCAAATCTCAAGTCTCATAATATAAATATATAAAAACGGGTTTATAAGTTTATATTATTATCGGTTTTTTACATCACTACCAATGCGTGAACTATTTTTTTAATTTCATCGCAAAATATCAAAAAATACTAATACAGCCTTACCAATCCGTTTGAATTCATGTAATTCTGCAATTACAAAGTTAATTGTGAATTAACTTAAATTAATTAAGTAATTTAAATTAATTAAATTAAGTTTAAAAAATTAAAGACTATTGAAATATTTTATTGAAGTTTCTCAAGAAAATGTTTCAGTCTATCAGAACGGAGATGGGGAGGTACGCTTTCTCTAGTTGTAAATTGGGAGTCAGAAAATAAACGGACGCAGAATATTGCCTGGGAAGTGGGAAAATGAATATTACGCAACACTGTCGCTTAATGTCATCATTTGACGACTTTCCTGCTATCGAAACATCAAAATATTTTAGAAGATAACATTATTATTCAGCTTCATTTGTTAGCATAAACTACTCGATAAATGGATTAAGACGTACTTTTTTCGTTGGGACTCATCAGGGCTCTAACTTATCGCACGGTAAAGAAGTTATTTCGCTCAATGAAAGTAAGTTAAAATTAATAGTTTTTTTACGAACGTTATTCTGGTGTTTCCATCACCAAACAATTGTAATATCAAAAAACTAGACTATTACCATGCATGCCGCCATTAGTTTTTATTAATCAAAATTTCGAAAAAACGTACTGCTAGCACTTCGGTTAGAACATTATAATATGTAATTTCAGTACATTGTCCATAATCGTTACACTACGCAAAATTGTGTGGAGTGGATAGTTAACGTCAGAAAATAACTCCAGTTACTTGTATTGATATACAGGACTGTTTGGTTAACTGAGCCAGATATACTTTTTATTTATTTATTTTTGCATTTGTTCATCTTAAGTTAGCCAAACTTATTATATAATAATATGAAGTTAATATAAGAAACAGTAATACAAATTATTAATTTTCAAGTTTTAGCAAATTTCGTGGGATGCAGAAACGTAGACGAAAAAATGATTCACTTAACTGCAGTATGGGATTAACTGATGCTCTTATTGTGGTGAAGTGAATTATTAAGAGCATGCTGAACACAGTTATACGAGTATATTATAAATAGGAGACAGATTTTAATGAAATATCATTTTTACTTTCTTGCATACCTACGTATATACGGAGTAATATACGTAATGTAGAGAAAGTTATGTAATGCTGCGCGAAAAAACGGTGGATTTTCGGCAGAAAAAAATTCATTGCCGGATCCTGATAACGAAAAAGTGGATAAATGCAGTTGCTTAATTAAGAGAAAAAAGTCCTCTAATATGTGATGTAGCCAGAATTCCTATTTTGTTGGTCCTTGATACCGAAAACTCAATTGCAAGCGAAACGCCCGCCGTCTGTCCGTCTGTGAACACTACTAGCGCTTAAACCATGCGTAGGATTTTTTTCAAATTGAAGAAACATCTATCTATCTGTAGTTGAAGCTTTGAAATTTTGAAAACCATTCTTTAAAACTTGGGGGTTTTTAGATCAAGCCCCACGGACATTCTCGAAATTTTCTCAAAAGTTTTGTTCAAAATTTTTTCTTTAAATTTATTGTAATAACAGAGCAAAATACACTTATAAAAGTGGCATAGGTTCTATTTTCACGGTTAACAGGATTTTCAAAAATTGCAAAAGTTTGAATTTTTCTAGCGTCTTCTCACAACTGAAAAAATTGCAAATTTTTTTGCGAAAATTGACCAATTGAATAACAAAAAATTAAACTAATGTTAAAACGATAATAATATAGAAGATGTAGCATTACAATACTATGAAAATCGAAAACAGTACACTGATTTTTGGAAGGTTTAGATACCTGTAAATGCCTTTTATCCAAAACCACAAATTTTTGGAATTGATCACTTTTATCAATAATCCTGCGATATTTAAGAAGCTATTTAAACAGTAAAAATAAAAAAAATGCCTTTACATATTTATGGGCTTTAAGAGTGTAATACAAATTTATTGGGGATCCTATTGTATTTTATTTCAATTATCTATGTCCCCGTCTGAAGTTGGGACTCATGGCAGTTGCTTAGGCCAAAGGACGGCCTTGCAAACAACTAGAAAACTCTAGCAGAAACTTCTACGAATCTAATACGAACGATATGTTAGAAAGAATAAAGATATCAAGTTTAGAAATTAAGAATACTCTTCTTATTTTCAATCCCATAACTGACCACATATGACCTACGGGGTCATATGTGATCAGTGAATGTTAGGGAATTTAAGACGTGAATGAATTTGCTTTCTTAGTGTTTTAAGGTAGCTATGATCTAGTGGCGCCTCTAGGGTGACCAGATTAGTAACCAGGGAGGGCACCAAATATAAGAATATTTACCGCTTAAATGTCCGACCTATTTTCATTACTGGACATTTGATTGATGCACAAGTCTGGTCTAAGGGATCCCAATTCTTTTGTTAATATTCTGTCTTCATAATTCAAGTTTCTGTTGGGTAAATATATTACTTTATTCATGTTAAAAATGGATGACGATATTCATATTGTTTTGTGAAATTTTTAATTTAAAACACGTTTACGAATTCTCGTACAGATCAAAATACAACCAATTTCGCACAGAAGCATTGAGGAACAGATTTTTTAAACACCGTGCTAACATACGTTCCTAACGTGTTTGCAAATGTCAAAATTCAGGCAGACACATGGCGCGGTCGCACATGATTTGTGACCGACGAGTGCAATAAGCTCACATAATTCCCTCTCACTTTCTTCCCTACAATGAAGAAACCATCCTTGTGTTAAAGGGCCAAGCGGCGGCCACAGGCCTCCTGTGTCCAATGCCCTGTTGCCAAATCCTGAGCTGTTGCCACTTGCTCGGTTATCGCTTCCCAGCTAGGATAACAAAAATTACACTGCTGGCTTGAATAGCCGTTACAGCTTTCTTTCGGAAAATAAGGGTTTCAGTGCAGCTGGTAATTAGTCGATTCTCAAAAATATTTAATTGAAAAAAGCACCTACCATTGACGCAGTTATTCACTTTCTATTCATCTGACTACCAATACAAACAATAAAAAACCGGTCTTATTTTCTTGTTTTATTGGTAACGGTTACGTAATATATTACAACTTTTATACTACTAACACTTCATTCTTCTAATAAACCTTAAGGAAACGACAGAGACACGGCTGAGAGACAAAAATATATATAATTATTGAAAAGCAAAACGATATATAAAATTCCACGTCTACAACTGATTTCAAAGTCATTTGTCAGATACATACTCTAATGTACAGAATAAAAAATGAGTAGTGCAGGCTAGGATTTGAACCCGAGATCTTCAGCACAAGAAGAAGCCACCCAACCAAATACGCTACGATATTGTCCTTGGGCAGGTCACTTATGTAGTGTTTTGAATATTACAATGTTCTTGATGCCAGAAAATTCTTTCGAAAAATCGCAAAAGCTACTGTTTATTTCAGACAAAATTCTAAATAAAACGTATTTTAAAATTTAGTATTTAAAACGATTGCACTTGGAAATAAATCTCCAGCATGTGTATTGGTGGTGTTCGAAAACATATATATTGTCACTATATAACTCAAACTTTTGCGAAAAACACTCATATTTTAAGAAACGTGCACATGAGATGATTTGAAAGACTAATAATGAAGAGCAGATTACATTAAGAAAGAAATATGTATATAATTATCTTTCGTCTAACGCAGTGTATTCTTCAGACAACGTTCACAGAAGTAACGAATAGTACACAGAAAACTGCCAGAATAGCAAATTTTAATTTTATTATTATTATCGTTTTCGCTACAATATTTTTATTTCGTTCTTTTCGATTATCGTTGATTTGGAATTTCAGAAGAAGAAAAGTTCAACTCAGATGAACAACTGGGAAAAAATTCTCATTCAGATCGTTAAAATTGATGTTTGTTCATATGTTTTTCATGTCAAGATCATGAATTGCTGCAATTACACCTTCATCCTACACGGCCATCTCTCTCACACTCCTCTCTTCACAAAACAGTATCAACGTCGCGAAGGCCACCTTCCCAAAACGGCGACTGTTGCAAAGGCTACCCGTTTACTTGAAAATCTGATGCCAAAAAATCTAATTTTATACTCAAATTACTCTTAAAATACTAACATATGATAAATCATTTTATTCCAATATTCATGATGATAACATTGCTGATGAAAAAATATATAGTTCAATTTAAAAAATCAGAGATGATTAAATTTCTCGAAAACTAAAACTATTATAGAGAATTCCTCTACCAGCATGTTACCTGCCCCAAGATTTTGCATTGTTCAGCGAAAACTGCAACTCGATACCCTGAACCGTTTAGAAGTTATGGGGGTGGTCCATATTTGGTGGGACACCCGGTATCATATAAACATTAGAAACCCTATGTAACTTGATCGATGATAAATGAAAGCGATTGCTGTATACTAAGCGAATGAATAGGGATGACTAAATACGTCTCGTAGTGGAAACCTCGAAATGTTTACTTTTCATAGCGTCAACTTCGGGTAGCTATATTTTCTTAATTAAACCCCAAAATATCCAAGAAATTATTTCAAATTAAATAAAACTACAATTTTATTGACAATAATACTAACCTGATATGACTTTCTACAAACAATTATAAGGAGATGTGAACTTCTTCATCCTAAATTTTCATCCTAAATCGTTACTTTTAATTTTAACGATTATGTTAATGTTTGCTACTCAGAGACACGGAGCACGCTCGAAAGAACACAATAAGTAAACGAAATTGAGGATATTATGATTATTATGTCGTAGTAGCTTCATTGTTGAAATGACGACTGATTCTTTCATATGAGATTTTCTGTGTTTCATGAAGATGACCTCGGCGTATACGTATTTCGAAGACGTGTAAACTTCCATGATTTTGACGCGATAAGCGATGACCTCAAACAATCCACTTCGATTCAGAGGGTAGTGTCAAAAATCATTGGCGTGTTAGTGTCGAATGGAAAAGAATGCGTCTAGGAATTGTTCTGAACTTGGAATAATTGAATTTTAAAAACATGTTTATTTGCAAACTTTGCACCTTCATTGAAATTTACTTAACTGCATACGTAAGTTCACATTCCTTCAATTACAAATGTCCATAAATAAACATATGTCAATACAATATTATAATAGTATTATTACTTTTTCGCATATTCCATGCTGATGCTATATGCTTCTAAAGGCAGCAGACTTACTGGTTAGAATGAAATTGTGAATGTTATAACAATGTATTTCGTATTTGGAACGTGTGAATACTGAGGAGCCGGAAGCTTTAATGTCTATATTTATACGTCAAGACAATTAATGCAAAATTATTGTTTTCTTGTATATTTAATTTGAAAAATTTTCCACAATTTTATATGTAAAGAATTGGCTTCCTAAGAAGGTGGATAAAGGCTTTCTCGAGGGAAAGCGAGTGTTACGATTTACGCTTACAAGCTCAGCCTATTTCGCCTTGAAACGTGTGGAGGAAGGACGCAATTTTCACCGGGAGGTATTTCTGGAAGCCAATTGATGACTCTTTCTTGCTCCCAAGTTGAAGATTGTTCGGTAGCCGACTCGAGTAGTATTTTAAAATTTATGCTATAATTGTTAAACAAATGGAACTTAAAGTATTGAGAATAAAATGAAAAATAAAGGAGCTGAAAACCAGGAATATCTAACCAGCAACAATTTTCGTGGCAATTAATGCAAGCGTTGTGGACGCTTGTCGCCTCCACCCCGTTGGGAACTTCAAATGTATTTGCCGGAGAAACTAAGCGAGCCGTTGCAAAACGACTTATAGAAAAGCTTAACGTGGGAACTGCCAAAAAAATAGTTGCCATGACATGCTAATTTCTTATAAACACTTACGTATCTCGAAAACGAAAGGAAGCGCAAATCGGCTTGCGGAATTTTACATCTCGTTTAAAGGCAATTTTAAAAAAGCAATACTTTTTTTGTAAAATTTAAAAATTTATAAACAATTTCCAAATTTTGCAATTCTAAAGTGGGAAGGGTTTTCTGATGTCCCAGAACCAAAAACTGCGAATTAACAATTTTGCAACAATTAACAATTTTATAAACAATTCCGAAATGTGCGCTATTCCTGCCGGGGAGTGTCCCCAAATTGCCCCTGATTTGATGATAGCAAAATAACAATTTTGACATGAGATGCAAATTAATTGCTTAATATCTAGTTTAATTGTTGCTTTAATGATAAATATACAGCTGGTCTTTGAATTTTACTTTCTTTTATTGAAATGGTTCCCTAGAAGTCCTAACGATTCGAGAAAGACAGTATTTTGCATTTTTGCAAATGTAATATACATATGAACAATTGAAAATATGCAATTATAATCGTTTTTCTTATCGCAAAATTCTGTAGTAAACTGGTCATTTGATAAAGTTCTTAAATTGCGTTTGGACAAGAATATTGGAATTTAAATATCTATAAGAACGTAATTGTTCTAAAATTAGTGTTATTTTATCTGATATCAATGTAATTTCTTCAAAAAGAATTGTGTTAACAGTGGTTAAGTGCTATGAGTTCATATATATTTCAATGAATTTACTTTCATGTTCATTGAAGTGTTTCTTTCATGTATTTTTCATTTGAAAATACTTCCACATCTGAACTGGCGGCGCCCGCCATTTTGTACGACGTAATTTTGTTAGGGCACTCCCCCCTGCGTTGAGATTGGCTAAGATGGTTTGTGAGGCTCCGCCTGCGACGTTTCGTCATGACAAGGGCTGTCCAAGCCGTGCAAAAGCTGAAGTTAGCCGCAGACGGCCGCGATCAATTTATATTTCCAGTACTGTACATACGGGAGGCGGGCGGGCACGCGCGCGAGCGCCTGTGTGTGTGGCTGGGTGCGCGTGTGCGTGGCAGTGCCTGTTGCCCCGCACTTTGGGGAAGGAGATATGCGCAAAGGGCGTGTTGGGTCTGCGGTGCGAGCCGGGAGGGTGCGTTGGGATCAATAAAGGCGAGGGTTTTTAATGGGGGATATAAATCAAGCTACGCCGGGTAGTTGGCAAGTGATACGCAAAGCAATATTCTCAGTAGTGCTAAAATGTTTTTACATTTAGAGTGTTTTAAAATTGGAGTATATATAATGAAATATAAGATTTAATTAACATATTTATGAGTAATGGAAAATAATTGTGAATTGGCCAATTTTCTTCTGCCTTGCATATTCCTCCGGATATGTCGCTCATGAACAACAATTCTGGCATCACAACAAAAAAGGAAGTTTGTCATTGAACGTGCTTAGAATTTTCGCCGGCGGTTGAAGTGCAGGTTTCATACGCTTCACTGATGACGTTAATAGATAAGGAATGACACATTGCAAAAATTTCGTTCATAATTATAATAAATGGTGGTAAAAAATAGCGGTCACAAGTCGGTAATGCTACCCGTGGGCGATGAACTCGTGTCTTTACTCTGCGTACAGAATCCATGACAAAATGATAGATGTATTCTGATTAATTTTTTTTGTTATTTAAGGTCGCATTAACATCTTAGGTCATTAGCGACCACTATTGCTGGTAACGGTATGGTAACTATGTGGATGAAACGATATGGTGATTGATGATAAGGGGTAAAAGGACGAACACAAATACAACCATGCCCGAGGCGGGACTCGAAACCGCGACCCTTCGGTCCGAGATCACTTCGACACTACTGCCTCAGCGATCTCCGCCACCGGGCCGGCTCTGATTAATTTTTCTGTCGGTAAAAATGAGCAACTTTTCATCTATCCACAACTGATATCAGAGTGCTATTTCCAGTCATGAACTTTTTGAAAGAACAAAATATTGTGGAGCGAAGTTTTCGGTTCTAACGCACAAAACACAATAAAATTCTATTGATGTTATGACACTTTATCGGGTAACCAAAGAGTCATACAATATCAGTTTTCTAAGAAAGTAGGAGGAAAATACGTGTAATGCAAATGTTTATTAAATAAAGTTAAAGCATCATTATTTTACGTGTCAGGAAAAGTAATTTTTTCTTGCTTTTATTTATAGTAAATTACTTGGTAAAATCTCAGAAGTAAGAATATGTAACTGATACACATTTACAAGTATTGGTAGCAATATTGCATAACACAAACGGTGAACCCGCCACAACTAAAACTGAACTAGAACTGGGGACCTTGAAGACGTCTCCAAGAATACGAGTGAAGACGTGGAGTAATTAAGAATACCACTTCGCTTTTCGTAATTTCATGGAATGCTGTCCGGTCAGTAGAGTTAGCAGTGACCTCAGTGAACGTTATGCAAAAGGATTTAGGAAAGAAGTTACAAAGGAACTTCAGGGGCGTTCGACTGGTATTGAAAAATTCCTCACAACCCTATTTAAGATATAGCCTTGGCCAAGAATCTCGCCATTTATAAGTAGTCCAGCTATCTGAAGTAGTTGATAAGACAACAATTAGACAATAACAACTATTGTGTTGAAATTCTAGTTGACGAGTACTCGTGGCGCGGGGCGCTCCCTTTTAGGTCGGAGGACGTTAAAATACGTCCGTTGGAAAGCTTACAGATAGGAATAGCACACGAGCGCGCTGAGCGACGCCCGTTGGGTTCTCCTTGTGCACCCGAAGTGTACTGATGTCTGTAAAAATACGAACGTTGTAACGACTATTACGCGACACTCGTGTGCGTCCAGCCTAAGGAGTAATATGGACAGTACTGTTAACTACTGGCCAAACTTAACTTGGTACCGTAACATTAGACACAGTAGTTATTTCGGAGAGTAATGTACCTGGCAGTTTTAAGGTTGGCAACGCGGAATGACGTGGCCATTTTATTTCGCGCTTGTCGGCACCAACTACACGGAAGAGCGTGGTCGGTTTTGAGTGTATGTTGTTGCCTTCTGTGAGTTAGTGTTCCGTGGGGAGTTAATTACACACTGGTGTGCCTGCTAAGAGCTTAAGATTCTATTTGAGAATAATTACTGTTTCTTAAAAATACAGGACCGCGAGGAGAACTTTGATTTCTTATGACATATCACTCATTAGAACAAAGAGTGAGGTTAGATTTACTTTGTAGATCAAAATAAGTGGAAGTTATTGAATGATTTTTAGGCACATGCAATCGCTGGAGTAAATTCGGGAAATGCCGCGGAAGTACAGAAGAAAGTTTGGTAATACCCCAAGAAGTAATTATGATCCAAAGGATCTAGAAAATGCTTTTGATGCAGTTCGATGAGGGAAACTGCATCAATACATCCATGTTTCTCCGGGTAAGACAATTTTGAGAGGTGATTTAAATCGTGGCGAGAGGAACGGTAATGTTAAACAAGTTCTTGTGAAAAGTAGCCATCACATTAACGGCAATGAGAGAAATGATGACGTGGAGGAAGGTATAGAATTATTAGAGGAAGTATTTGTGCTTGTTCAATATGAATACATGAAAGGAAACAAACGTAACGTCTAAAAAGGATCCTGGAGAGGTGGCTCAGTGCATCAACTGATGCCACTGCAGTGCCTCTGACTGGGAGGTCCTAAGTTCGTGTCCCGACAATGGCAACTTTTTCGACTCTAGCTTGTCAGCTAGGTCAAATTCAGACGCTGTCTGGAGGAGAATTGTAGCTCTGATTCGTAGTTTTCCGTTGTTTTGTCCGATCAAAGCCAGGCGAATGCCGGAGCAGTAACCTAACAAACGGGCTACGGACCGCGCGCGATCTTTCTTCCCCTTCATTGTCCCATCTTTACCCCCTTACTCACACTCAGACTAACATGCACTACACTACACTACACTACGCACACTTGCTGGGAGACCAGTCGGGAGCTTGGATCGTCCTGTTTGGGGAGGTTTCCCGCTGGCGGAAGATACCTGGTTGGGGAAACCCCGCTAGCTGACGGTAGGTCGGTGCCGGATCGCGCCATCCAGTGGGGGAAGATCACTGCCACCTCCCGAGGAAAAACAAGCACTACACTTACGGAACTAATGATCTCGGTAGTTGACGCACCCGGAATAACAAACAAACAACCAATCTAAAAAGGCTGTTTGTTGGTATCGCTACTAGTATTGACGCTACAGGCGTGGATGTGAGATTTTTAGGGCCATATCAAGGGAGCCAATCTGTGTTTGATCTCCCAGATATTCCAAATGATGATACATTTATCAAAGATCAAATTGCTTACGTTTCCCGACACTTAGAACAAAAAATGGCAAGTTTATCTTCAATGAAAGTATGTACGTATTAAGTGTAAGTATTAAGAACTATTTTGCATGATTTTGTAACAAAATAAATAAATAAATAATTTTTTAAAATTAGAATTTTTTGCGTCCAAAAATCGCTCTGGAACAACAAAATTCGGACGTTTTATGCTCTGTGTGTTCGAATGTACTCTTACCAAATGGGTAACACCGGACACTTTTATTTATTAAACGTTAACATGTAAATATATTTTTTAAATTATCCTTTATATTCATCTGATTTCAAAGAAAAATCAAACCCTATCCACATTTTCAAAACCACAAAAATCGTAAGACTTCCTCAACTACATTAAAAAATATGGTTGATGCGTCCAATGTTACCGCATTCTACGAAATGTATAAAGAATCAATAAGTGTATATTTATTTCAGTGGAATAAGTACAAACAGAGGCCGCTTTTTGGGGACTTGCCCTTTTCAGGGTAGACACCCGGACGTTGCCTGACTATACATTGTATTCTGAGAAAACTTGTAATGATCTAGCGGGTTGTGTGAATATCTGTTGCATCTGCTTGGTGCGTAGGCCAGCGAATTCCTACCCGCACGCAGGACTCCAATTTCAACTCACATGCAAGCCACGTAGCACGTGTGTTTAAGGTTTTGTTAAAGAGTAACAAACTGAGAAATATTATTTAGCATTAAGTTTATATTTGTATAAATGTATTTGTAATAAATATGTTATACAATTTTTCAATGTGATACATATAAGTAGTGGATGCTTTTTGGGAACATGCACTTTTCCGGGTAGACACGTTCAGGTGTTGCCTTGCATATTCAAAGAAAGCTCTTGTAGGGAGAGTAGAGCACTAGCAGGAGTTGTGCATACTTGACGCATGCGCGTTGTGCTTAGGCAAGAGTAATCGCTCTTTGCCTATTGCTCACGCAAGTTTTCTTGGTACTTACTTGGTTCTACTTCTTGGTACTTACTCCTTAGTCCTCAGCCAGCGTTTAAGAGCACGGCCCGTTGAGATACTTAGGTTCCACTCGGAACGGCACGTACCAATTTACAATGCTGGCAACAACCACCTCGTCCTTTCAAAACTGTAGTAGCATTTCTCATGGCACGCTTTGACGTTTTAAGTTCATGACCACAGTTGGTGCGCCTGTTTGAGTCGTGACGTAGCAGAGTCCTTCTCTCCCCGCAACCCCCGCTGTGAAATATCAAGAAAACTTGCGCGTATAGTACGTGCAGTTCGAATTCAATTTCTCCTCATATGCAAGCCGCGAATCGTGTGTGTATAATTTTTTGTTGAAATTCAAGAAGCAGAGAAATAAATTTATTTTGTATTAATTTTAAATTAGTATATACCGTAAAGAGGGGTAACATCGGGCACAAAGGTATTTCCGACAGTAATGTACCTGCCGGTTTTAAGATTTGCATCACCGAATTGTGTTAAAATTTTCTTTCGTGCCAACTTCGTGGAAGGGCGTGCTCGATTTTGACGCAACTATGTTATTGCCTTCTGTAAGTTAGTGTTCCGTATGGATTTATTTACACTAGTGTACCAGCAACAGATGATTACAACGTACACTAATTCCATATAGTGTTACATTGATGTCTATGTATTCGCCCTCAAATTCACCCCAAAAAAGTAATATTTAACTGGTACAGTAAATGAACATCCAGCCTGCAAATCGAGGGAATTAAAGGATTTTTAATTAAATGAATTTTATCGAAAAAAAGAGAATATTGCGTTACTACCGTTTGCCTGGACATTGAATCTTTAATTATTCACAATGTACGTCAAAAATATTTGCACACAGTCGTAAAGCTATTATTGTTTTGATATTTATTAATTCCATTTTCTGTTTTAAAAATGGTCAGCCCTGAAAGGAACTGATGTTGAGTGTTTTTTTGTGAGAACTATCTTTTTATGGATGTTTTTATAATGTACAAGATACGCCTTGCGATTATTTGCTACTGTGCAAAGTATTGCTTGGAAAGTGAGTACAGCTTCATTAAGTAACCAAACCTTGATCGGCAGTGATCTCAGAGGTGCGTCATTTCAAATACGAGTAGAAACGGTACTGTACGAATCTAAAGATTCTAATACTGAGAGTTTTTAACCAACAAATAGATTTTGAATCATGCAAAAAATCCAACATCAAAATTTGAATAATAATAATAATAATAATAATAATAATAATAATAATAATAATAATAAAACTAGAGGCACTAGAGAATGGCACAGACTTTCTCGTAGCATTTTTTTCTAATTTTCTTGCTGTGGACTGGTTTTAAGATCTTGGTTAAAGTACATTGCATAAAGTACATTTTCTTAACATTTTCTCAACTTTTCGGTTACCTAATAGTAGAACCGAAATATCTCTTCAAGAATATTAAAGAAGAGTAAAACCTTGTCGAAAATAGAAATTTTTATTAAAAATTTGAAGCGGTTTTAACAAAATGTCAATTAACCATTACTGAGCATGCGAAATTTGAATCTATTTTTGACAGGAATCTATTGAATTTTCGAAAAACTTCATTTGAACTTTCACTCACAAATATAATAATGTATCGATGGAATCGTGCACAAATTGATGGAAATGTGCACATTAACTGCGTGAGAGATATTTAAAAAAATGACATTTGTGTATTTTTTGGAAAAAACAACAGAATCCACCAAAATGAACTTTACGTCATATTAAGCAGTGCAATTAGCACTATCCATTGGAAAAACTTGAAGAAAAAATTTAAAGCAATTTTTGAGAAAATAGTGTTTGAGCGTTACTGAAAATGCGGAATATTGTGCCCATTTTTACAGAAAACTGTGGAGTTTTCGAGAAACATTAACTGACATTAATTAAATCACTTGTACCTATAAATATAATAATGTGAAGAAATCGCCTCTAATGTAAATATTACCGACGTGAGAGACAAGTAAAAAATGTATTTTTTCTTTATTGTATACCGTACCTTTATCGTATATCGTACATATACGATGTATTTGGCTTTTTGGGTGAATAGTCCGACTTCCCCGGCCTGTTGCCGATGTCCCTTGCCTGGGACTAGTTAAATTCCCAATACGTACGTATACGGAGTAATATACGTAGTATAGAGATAGTTATGTAATGCTGCGCGAAAAAACGGAGGATTTTCGGCACAAAAAACTCCCTTGCCGCTCCCTGACAACGAAAAAGTGGATAAACCCAGTTGCTGAATTAAGAAAAAAAATCCTCTAACATGTCGTGTAACCAGAATTCCTGTTTCGTGTGTTTCTCGTGCTGAAAAACCAATTGAAAGCCAATAGACCGTCCGTCCGTCCGTCCGTCCGTCCGTCCGTCCGTCCGTCCGTCCGTCCGTCCGCCTGTCCGCCTGTCCGCCTGTCCGCCTGTCCGCCTGTCCGCCTGTCCGCCTGTCCGCCTGTCCGCCTGTCCGCCTGTCCGCCTGTCCGCCTGTCCGCCTGTCCGCCTGTCCGCCTGTCCGCCTGTCCGCCTGTCCGTCTGTCCACCTTTCTGTCCGGAATTAAAGGTCCGTCTGTCCGGTAAATAAAGTCTGTGTCAGGTGTTTTCAGGGCTCGATTCGCGACAGTAGCGGATTTTCGACACTTGCTTGGGAGTTAGATCGATTCCAGTCGCCATGAGAGGAGAATTCTAGTGGCCCGCAGCTCTGATCAGTAGTTTCCTTGGTTTCTATAATCAATTCCCGGCGAGTGTCAGAATAGTATCTAAAAAACGGGTCAAGAAAGGCAGGCTATATTTCCTTTTTCATCCTTGTCATACCACATCCCCCTTCACACACACATTTACTACACTAACACAGATGTCTGAAGGTCAGTTGAGCGGGAGATTCTTGGAAGGGTACTCTGCACGACGTCGTGTACCTCGACGCCGGATCTAACGTTCATGCGGGGCAGGAAAAACTAGTGATGCTAAACAGCACGCAATTTCTCGCCCGTACTTTCACGCAAAATTACGCGAAAAGAACTCAAATTTTCGAAAAATTGTACATCAGCCAGATCGATTGTGGAATATAAATTTTGGAGAAAATCGGTGGAACGGTTTAGCCGCAAGCGTTGTTCACAGACAGACGGACAGGAACAAACGGACGGATGGAAGGACAGTCGTTTTTCCGCCATTCCATTTTTCTACATCAAAAACAAACAAAAAACATGGATTCTGGCTAAACCAAGTGTTAGAGGATTTTTTTCTAAATTTAGCAACTGGATTTATCCATTTTTTCATTACCCTGTAATAAGAGTTTTTCTGGCGAAAAGGCGATATTTTTTCGCACAGCATTACGTAACTTTCTCTCTACAGCATAAGAGGTAGCGAGGAAGTAAAAGCCATCTTCTAGAAAATAACCTTCACTATACCTGCGAAACTAATTACCGTAACTCTTGACGCGGTTGTGGGGGGAAGCGGTCAAATCGGACCCGATCCTGCGCTTTCCATGGGCGTAGAAGACTACGAAAACTTTGTTAGGTGGAACGGCAAGCTGAGAATTGCCTTATAATGAGAAGTTTAATCCTACAATAATTCTTCTCTCGCCAAGCACAATAACTGAACATTGGCTAGTCAATTTCATAAAATTTGGTGTCGTGAATGCACATGTATTCAAAAAGAGATGCTGAAATACATACTCTGAGAATTAATTATTTCACACTGTCCTCCGCTGGCTGTCAAAGAGAAAACTTTTGACACAATTGCTCAAAATGAAGAGCTAAAAGTGCTTTTGATAGGAAGAAATAGAGAAATATTTTATAGGACAAGTGTGAAGCAACATTTAAAATTCAATTTTCCTATTTTGCTTATTTATTTTTGTTCATTTACTTCAACAGAATTTGTAATGATACGGTTCTAGAATTGAATCAGCACGAGGAGAAAGGGAACAAGTCCAAAATGTAATATTTCTTTTATTTTGAAAAGTTATTCTTTAAGGCAAGGCAAATTGTACTATGAAGAAAATAATCATATCGTAACAGTGTTTAACAGTTTTTAGGCTATAAATTGCAGATCGAGGTAGCTGTACTCCAGAGGAAGGGATCAAGTCACTGACATGTTCCGTTTCCCTTCAGTACTATAATTTTGATTTTGGACGCGGCTGTTGCCGTTGCTGGTGGACTGTATAATTAATTGTTGGACAGGCAACGAGCTCGGTCCCATAGATAGCTCAGGGATTGCATGACCGGTTGCAGCAGGAAGTATTTTCTACCACAGTGGGCCCGAACAGATTTTGAATGTTTGCAATGCGTATTGCATTATGCATTCGCAAATCTACGGTATGACAGACACGGCACAAGCCGTGAGAGACACTCACAGGAACGGTATTTAGAGAATACACGCTAAAAAAATAACAACCATTATTTGAAGTATTGTGACAGGGACGCAAATTCTATGCTTGCCATGGGCGCCTGAATATCTAGATGCACATCTGCGTGCAGGGTATGCGATATCATGCACGTAATACTACTTTTTAATTTTAATTTTTAAAGAAAATTTTAAATGTTGATTTGGTTGACCTCAAGTGGATGTTTGCTCTAAATGTAAAGAGCTTGGACAAAAAATTAAGTGTACAATTTTGTGTGACGTCACTAAACGTGCAGCAGGGGCTAAAATTCATATCCACAAAAAAGGAGCTGATACGTTTATAAATCAGCTCAAACAAGAAGCTAAAGAGAATTGAGCCATGTGATTGACCTTTTACCAAACTTTTTCCAGTACGTAATTTGTAACTAATTTAGCCAATTGTTTCCACACAAATATTTATTTCGTTGGATGAAATAATTGTCCTAAACAAATATAATATTCTTAAATAGTATTATGTAAAATGTTTTACATTGATGATTTTGGTACCCAGTTTTCTTTAGACTCGATTCTGACACTGAGGAGAAAGGAAACATGTCTACAACAATGAAACCCAAATTCTGATCACATAAAACTTATTTAGTAGAAAAAACATTAAAAGCAATTTGGTGTTATCACAGTGAATTCACGCAGAAAAGTTGGATAGGATAATATAAAATGTGTGAGAAATATTTAATGTTTCCATCCTGAAAAGTTAAAAAAAAGACTTGTTCCCTTTCTCCTCAGCCCGAATCAATTCAAAAAGTGAAAGGTGTGGCAGATATATTTTCCTTGAAGATAAACTCCTGAAATTAGGAATGGTTTCATCTAAAACCATGGAAAAATCTTCTGGTTTCATCTAAAACCAGTTCTTTGTGGCGGGGAAGTTGTCTGCCGGTTTTTTGTGCTCAGTTGTAACAGTTCTTTTTAAATCGACGGGCGGTTTTTTGCAATGTGGTTATATGGGTAATACTGTATGTTTTCTTTAGTTTCGTTTTCATGCATTGTCGTATCGATTCCCGCATTTTGTTGATGTAGTTTCTGCCGATAGAACCCGTCTAATCGAACACTTTACACAAGGGCGTTCATGAATAGACTACCGAATTGGTTATTGCGTTGATTAGCATTGCAATGGCATTTGTTTCAAGTTTTTGTGTCAGGTTTATTGTTGAATTGTTTCTTTTAGTCCTTTTTAATAGTAGTTTTCTGTTTAACGACAGTGCGCACAATGGTGTTTGTATTGAACTATGTAATTATATTGCTTTCGTTTAGCAATGTGAATGGTAATTTTTGAGCACTTACGCCTCTCTAACAAAATACGAAGGCCTGTTATTTCAATAACCGGTTTTGAGCTTTTTAGCACCTGGTTAATGCAAAGGTGAAAAAACAACCAAGCGAAATTACTTAAAGCCGACTATTTAATAATAACCGCAATCCTTAATTGAAATAAAAATTTACTCTCAGGCTTTGTAAAATGGAAGAACGCAATTATTCTCCTTTTCCTACACTTAAAACTATTGAACAAGGATTTTAAGATTATAAAATTTAAAATATGTCCTTTTACATTTCTCCAGTTATCGCCTTTAGTGAATTATGTCGTTATGAAATATGTTGCATTTTTTCTCACAGCTTCCTTATCCAGTCTTGAATGTTACACTTCTCGGATTTTAAGCAGCCGCGTTGAAGTAATACTACTATAATATATAATCACGTTCGTTTTCGCCTGCTTGCCTCATAAAGCAGAGCAGAAACATATTTTGTGAGTTCCTAGTTCATTTGTGTGTGTTTAAAGACCTGAAGCGAAACACGTTATAGTATACTTTAATACCCTTGCAGGGCTTTCGTATTCTTTGTGTCCTGCCGGGCCTTTTGAGTACCGTAGCTTTGTAAACTTTTTCGAGAATTTCCACAAGAACTTCAAAACATGCATACCAACAAATTTTATACCAACAAATTTGCCCAACGGGTGTTTGATAGTGATTAGATATGCAATGTGTTTTGTTTATCTGATGCTGTTTCCGCAACTGAGTAGGACAATGCCTTTTCACTTTTGTTGTAAGACAAATTTATACGTGTTACGAATTCTCGATTGATTCAACAACGAACTAGTAAAAGTACAGAAAGTTTTGTAAGTAAGAAGGGTGTTATTTGATGTTTTTGTTGCTTCTCAGGGAAAAAATAAAACTCCCTTTAGGCGAAAAATCTACTTTACTCCCAAGATACGTAAATAACAAATTAATAACCCCTCGCGGGGTTCTTTGAATCCTTCCTCAGACCTTTAGTGGTCTGCGGACCACCTTTTGGGAATTAATGGGAATTAAATTAATTGGGAATTAAATTAAAATTTGGAAAATTGGGAATTGGGAATTAAATTAAAAATTTAACCTCATTAGCTCAAACTAATTTCTTTGATTAGTGTTTCCAGGCGCGTCAACTGTTAAGGTCATTAGTCACGTAAGTGTGGTGCAAGTTTTATCCCCGGAGGTGTTCTCCGTCTGCGTCCGGAGGTGTGCAGCATCACCATCTGCTAGATGGTGAGATACGGCGCCAACGTTCACGTCGGTTTGCCGGGTTTTCCTCAACCAGCTATCTCCCAACATCGGGGCATCGCCCCAGCTGGGGAAAGGTCTAACCTCCAGACTGGTCTCTCGACATGTATGGTACTTAATATGCGGTTAACGTAAGTGTAAGTGCGTGAAAGTAAGGACTGAGGATAGGACAAGGAAAAGGAAAGAAAGATAGCGAGCGGTTCGTGGCCTGTTTGCTATGGTAGTGCTCCGGCATTCGCCTGGTGTTGAACGGAGAAAACAAACTAATTTTATGTGGTATTACGTATAATTGATAGTACGGCCACGCAATTTTATTTCATTTTTGAATTGAAGTGTAAAATATTAATAAATCTGACTTCGTAGTACGGGAGATAAGAAAATACAATACCGATGAGGCACTGATTACTAAATTGAATCTGTCCAACTTCCCCGGTGATCATATCATCAAACATTCATTATTTCCTCTTCATTTACCCAACTCCATTAAAATTTCATTATAACTCTTCCACACACTTGACACCTTATATCTGCCTTAAAGCCAGAACCGTTTCCAGCCAAGAACTTCATTTCCTAACGACAACCGAGGAACCTTGTGAATCAGAACTAGACGTGTCACGTGATTCCGTCACGCTTCCGGTTCCGCGCCACGCGCCCTGAGCGCGCGTTGTGTCCTTGACTCCTCCATTTCCTGCTCCCAGGACTCGTATCCGGAACGTGGACGAAGGCTTTCCAATATCTTTCCGATATCTCGGGGCGGTTCTCAACCGGCTGCTCCCCACTCTCGGCGTGCCGTTATGGAAGCCATCTCATTCGGGGTTTCTCAACTTCCCTAACGATCAGCGCCGGCCGCCTTATCGCATACGCAAAGGCCCCGCGTTCCCGGGATTTCCCCGCGTTCGCCCAGGGCTACACCTCACTCGCGAACCGCAGACGTTTCTGTTTCTTCCACGAAAATGTGCATTTTTTATGCCTAGTGAGGATGAGGATTACGATAGAAGAGGAATATATTGAAGTGAAGACAGCTGTAACGTTGAAACAAAACATTTTCTGTTGTGAACGACAGCCGTTCCTCTTCTTTGTTTCGGAATTTTGACGGCATTTGTCAGTTGTATTCAAATAAAAAAAAATCGTGCAATTTATCGTAGGTATGTGAATTAGTCTTGTTAGTTAAAATTTATTAATGTAGATAGTACTAATGAAAATTTTTGTGTAATTTATGCTTAAAATTAAAGCAATTTATAAAAAAGAATTCTCAAAAACCGTTCCAATTTATTTTTTCAATTTCAATGAATAATTTTCATTGAATTTTCTGATTTTTCGAAAATTGCACGTCGGAAAAAATTGCAGGAAAAACAAAATTGCTAATTGGAAACACTTTGCAGGTTCATGTAGTAATATTGTGAAGCATTACATTGTGAAGCCATTAAAAATAATGCGAGAAAGTGTGAGGTGTTGTAGCACTACTAATTTCCTTAATAAAATCTGTTCTAATAATAGTGGTGCTAAAACAGCACGTACTTTCTCGCCAGTAGAAATGGAAATTAAGTAGTTTGACGCAATAGATTTTTTATTAAAAACTTTAAATGAAAATATGTTTCTGGCATTGAATTCATTGTATAAGGTATTCAGTGTATTCAGGAACATATGGGATGATTTTTTTTAGCCTTGTCCATTCTTCGTAAGCAGTATGCAAGATTGTAAAATAATGAAAAGTTAATAAATAGTACGATACTGATAGCGTTGGCAAATAAATGCAAATAGATAGAAAAATATATAATAGTAATTATTAAAAACTGTGGTATTGTAATATTCTACAAATACAAAAAAATATTAGTTTATTATTACCACGAACGAAAGGCAACCGCCATTATCGCCTTCTGTTATCAGTGCGGCGTTACAACACTGGGTTACAACAACCAACAACGACCGCACATGTATTCGTTTTCACATTAACACAATTAAAGGCTGCAATTTAAAATGAAAAAAACAACATAAATATAATAAAATTAAATACATTATAATAATAACATGAAATATAAAATAATATACAAATTCTATCTTACGTAGCATGCAACTGCATAAATTGAGAGTGCGCGAGTGAAGACTAGCAATTTTTATTTCATGTTTATTTCAAATAGGTCTTAAATAATTTCTAAAAGATTTTTTTTTTATTTATTTAGTCAAAAACTGTATGTGACGTATAGGGGAGAAAATCATCTGCGCACGCTTTCTTGAGTTTCAGAATCCCTTCCCAACAATTTAACTATTAATAGTTGAAAGATTTATAATAATAATAATAATAATAATAATAATAATAATAACAAATTTAAAAAAGAGAGAGATTAACATTTCGAAAACTAGATATTTTCGTTGCCAAATTATAGAAAACTTATTTTTAACGGTAAAGAAACGAACAGACTTGATTTTTCTGTATTGTTAACAAAATAGAAACTCGCCCTAAGCTCTACTACCACTACAAGCAAAGGAAAGTTCAACAAAGCGTGCGCATAGTGAAGCTACATTTACGTCCAGAAGCAAATCAAAATAATTTGTAAACGTATAACAAAAGCTTCAATGTAAGATACGTACAAAGAAATATGAAATAATACACATTCTAACTTACGTACAATCCACCATCCACTATACACCTTTTAACATTATGATGAAGAGCGGGCGACTTAGTTCGAGACCCAATTACCTTAAAAATAACAATATGTTCGAAAAATTTAACACGGCCTTATTTGAAGATCTGCTTTCGATGAAGACATTTCATTAAGAAAAAATATCTTCATTATTGTAGTTGTAGGAAGAGGACGAGCCGACCTGGATGGCCGAGGTGGCTAAGAGCGAGTACCGACTCAGCGCTTCGGTCCGAAGGGTCGCGGGTTCGAGTCCCGCCTTGGGCATGGGTGTTTGTTCCTTGACTTTGTGTGTGTGTTGTCGCGGAGGGCCTCGCGTTCTGCTGACCCCAGATCAGAGGAGCCCGCAAATGTTTGTCTAATGTATGGTCGAATATGCGTCCCTTCGGGACGTAAAGGGCAACCGGCTGTCGGCTGGATAAAAGCCCTAGGAAAGAAAGGAAGAGGACGAAAAATTTTGAAGTTTTTCAATTTTCGAAAAATCAGAGTTTTCAACCAACATGAAACGTGCGCCATTCTCTTAAACGTCCTTCAAACTATCCAACAACAAAATTTAATTAAAATAGATGGTGCGATTTTGTTGAAAATTTTGAAAATGTCCGAGGTGCTTCATGAGGGGGTTTTCTCCAGAATTAAATTATCGGTTTTAAATTCTAGAGCCCGCGACATCAGCCAGATCGATTGGGGAATTTCAATTTTGAAGAAAATCGGCTGATCGGTTAAGCCGCTAGTGTTGTTTACAGACGGACGAACGGGCAGATAGACGGACAGGCAGATGTTTTGCCGTCAATCAATTTTCATTATCAAGGAATACAACATGGATTCTAACTACACCACGTCAAAGAAGATTTTTTTTGTAAATTTGGCAACTGGATTTATCCACTTTCTCGTTACCAGGGCCCGGCAATAAGAGTTTTTCTGCCGAACATTTGTCGCTTTCTCCCGCTTCATTGCACAACTTTCTCTTAAGAAGTTCCTTCTTAAGCGCGAGAAAATAACTAACAATTTTTTAAAAATATGTATAGTTTTTGCTTAATTTTTGCTTGAAATAAATGCAATTAAAACATATTTTGTCAAAATGGCTCCGGAGTTGGAAGTGCCTCTTTGGCGGATCTGAGCGAAGTGGTGCCCGGCTCGCGGTCGCCATTGAAGAGGATTGTATTCTATTGGACGGCCTGGTCTGGGTGGTTCGGGGCGCAGTTTACAGGGCGTTTAAGGCCCTGAGAGGCAGCCCCCGGGAACTGAACGAACGGAACCATGAAAACGACCGAAGCTGCCGGCCGGCTTCCGCCTTTTCAATTCAATGACGGATCTCCTCTCGGGTACTCCAATAACTTAGCGTGGTACCTTGCGGTGGATATTTTGTTGCTTAAAATTTTTTGTGCGTAGGAATTTCATAATGAAAAGGAATTTTGATTATGATACGGTTGCCTGGATCGTGCATCCTCGGGCATAAATGTTACCTAAAGTCGATCGATTTTTTAAAGTTCGTATTTCATTCCAAAATTAACTTTAATTAACGCCAGTCTGATGAGTTTTGTTGTAAAGTTTAATGATATACTTGAAAGAAAGAAGATTCTCACAATGTTTCGTCACTGTATCTACCTTGAAAGCCCCCCCCCCAAAAAAAATTTTTATTCTAGAACTTTCAGAATATTTTAAAACGATTCGGAATAAAAATAATTAATTCGTCTTTCCAAGAAGAATAGAGTTAGTTATTCATCACATTTTTAGGTGTCTTAAAATTCCCTAGAATGGATGTTTAGATGCATGAAACCTTCAAAAAAACCCTTTTTCGAGAACACTTTCCGACTGTTCTGGAAGGATCTGGGAAGAAATAGTTTCTCACCAGATGACCAAGACGCGTCGAATGACATGTCACTTCCCCCAAATGCTGGGCCGGAAGAGTTCTAAATGTGGGCGGATAAACGTACATATGCAGGTTATCCGATTCGTACATTATAGATATGTCTAAAATACGCCACTGTCAGGATTCATACCCAGGACCTCCAGGTCTTTGAAGCTTCTTCTGCGTGACTTGCAACTGCAGTCAGTGTGAAAAGTGAGTAGACTCTTAGGTAATCTCTCAGTTATCGGTCTGTGGAATCTATTTTCATAAATGGGACCCTGATATCAATGAAGATCAATAAGATCTTCACCTAAAAAATTTTCATAAAAGCTTCAAAAAGCTAAACCTATGCCTCGATATTAACGAAAACAAGAAACATTGTACATTTACATTTGTACATTAAATTTAATCCATAAGTTAAAATCAGTGTAGATTTAATTTAGAGATTCTCCCGTTTCCTTTGCCTCTTATCATCCATATCGTGTATTCATAATCACTTGCCCATCAGGATCATTCATTCCTTCCTTTCAGATATGACCATAAAGCTTTGACTCTTGCATCGTAATGTCCATGTGTACATTAAATTTAATGTGCGTTCATGATAATTACTTTAATGTAATTTACATTAAAGTAATGCGGAAATGAGTCATTCTTCAATATCTCTCCACCATTATCCGCGCCATTTCTCTGTCAGGTGCCGTTTGAGCACTGCAGAGACAAAATCACTGAGGTGAAATGATTCCGTGAAGTGCATTCATTGACAAAATGACGGTCAGGAATACCGGAATCAACGGGACCTTTCAGGTGAGAGGAAAACATTAGACAACAAACCGCCCAGCAGTCACTCTTTAAGTCTTACGTGCGAGATGAACGAATCATTGTTCGTGCAGTGAAGATTAATCCATGAACAAATGCCTGCATTTGGTGTAATATGATACGATTCAATGCTTACCGTGGTCACATTTACCATAAGAAGTGTTGTGTGAATAAAGTGAAGAGGCAGGATCACCTAGCTCTTGCAGCAAATCAGGTAAATTTGGGGTATTACTTTTGGATGAAGGTCTTGTTTTCAGACGAGAGCCAGTTCTGCATTTCAGGGTTAGAGGCTCAGCATATGGTACGGAGAAAAAAAATAGCCTACAAAAACAAACACAGAGCTGGAGCAGTGAAACTTAATTCCCAGCTTCAAACACGGTAGTGGTTCGTTACCCATGTGGGAACGTACGAGTGCCAATGATGTGGGCTATTACCGTTGATAGATGAAGTAATGAATCAATGGATGTACATTGACATTACAAAGCAAATTTTGCAAGCTATCGCTGTTAAAATAAATTTTGACGACTGCATTTTTCAGCACGATAATGACCCAAAAACATACCGCTTTGAATACAAAGCTTTGGGTCCTGGACTATGTACCAAAACAACAATACATACCCCCCAACCACCCACCTATCACTGATAAAAATCCCATGGAACATTTGTGGAACATCCTGGCAACAATCATCTATATATTTAAAAAAATAAGGTATTCTGCCATGGCTTCGTTTAGAGCTTCTACAGGACCGATTGTTGTATTTTTTGTATTAAATGAAAGAATATGATCCCTAGATGTGTTATCAGATATTGTTTGTGTTGATTCACCAACATTTACGGTGTAAATTAATTAATTAATTCATTATTTAATAGTACGCTTATCAATAGTCAATTGTTGTCAAAGGGTGACAGTTTCAAAATCGATATATATGAGTCGATAGATGTGTGTTCACGCTGCTTGATGTTTTGTTTTGATTGTTGAGATTTGTTTACAATTCTTCAGGGTTTGTTTCAGTGTAATAATTGCATTGTGGTGTTGACAGTTTGCATGTATTTGCTTCTGTGGTGTATTTTGTAGAGAACATTCGCACAGTAGGTTTTGTTCGGTTTTACTTCAGTGAAGTTGTTTACAGGTTATGTCGAATTCCGAATCGTTGTCCACGCGCCCCAAAAGAAGCAAACGTTCATTAACTGGACGCAGGGAAAGAGAAAGTCAGCGTAGGTGTCGTGATAGTGAGATCATTTCGTTTTCTATTGGGTCATTGTCTATGAAATGTCAGTTTTGTTTTGCTTTGTACTTTCCATGTGAGAGAAATTCTGCAAACGATTTACTCTGTGTTGCTGAAATGGAAAAATAAGTATACCTTCGAGCAATATGCCAGAAGAAATCAAACAGTTGTTTATAGGAGATGATGACACATCAAAAAACTTTAGAAATAATATCTTTCAGTATAATAGAGCTATATCTTTTGTGCCGATATTACATTGTCACCTGGTCATGAGCCATAAGTGTTTGAAATTTTGGGAACTCCACATCACAGAATATCTTCGTTATACCCTGAAGATCCAAACAATGCAATATATTGTGAACATTAGTCTGAGTACAGTATTTTACATTTATCTCAGATCTCACCGTTAAGTTTTAACGAGTTCTCTCTAGTTCTAATAATGAAAACTGCAAGCAACAGGATCTCGAGAGACCCTTTGAAAAAAAGTGGATTATCCATTTCAAACCAAATATGCGACACAATTGTGAAATCCAAATCAGCCAAGCTATGTATTGTTTTTGAAGAGAGCAAGTACACCAAAATATTGAAAGGACGTTATTTTGTAACAAAATATTTCTGTGACCAAAAAAGTTTTGGTCCTTATTTCGACATAATATTTGTCTTCACAAATACCGAGATATTAGTTAAGTTTTGTGAAATGATTTTTGTAGAAATAAAGGAATAACTTTTTTGTTGGCAAGTTCGTTGTATTTTATTGCTGTTAACTCCCACTCCCTTCCTTCCACAGGCCCAAATTAGAGAATACACAAGACTCCTTTACTTTTTACACTCACAAAGCTAATGAACTTGGTAACACTGAACGATTACTCGTGTGTATCAATACGTTAAACGAAAAAAACAAGTGAATAATGAAGAAGCGTAATCATTTTGTACGCAATTTTCTACACAATAGTAACCTTATTCACACAGAATATTTTAACCAGACTTTCAACTGTCCGCAATGATACTGAGAATGGCTCTAATCTTGTCATTTCATAATAATGCATTAATACATCCATTCAAACCGATATTCTTAGAAAAAATAACTGAGGGTGCTAGTCGGTTGTTCTAGAAACATTTAAATTACAAGATACGAATGGGAGAACATTATGAGATCATCATATATCAGAAATATAGTATTGCGATGAAGTAACGCGAATAAATGGTCACTCATTGCCTACTCATTTGAAAATTAGGGTTATAAAACGATCACTTTGGGAACACTCATAGAAAGTGTGAACTTAGAATTCGGTCTTATTGAATGAAAGTGCGAGTCCTCGACCCAGCTACATAACTATTGTCAGAAATAGGTATCAATCATTAAATGTCGAAACGAGAACTTGTCGTTCAACAAAGTTGAGTTTCGAATTCAGCTAGTGGTGCCAAAGAATGGTACAGACTTTCTCGTAGTAAAATTGTCTAATTCCTTGGTGTGGGCTAGCTTTACCGTCTTGCCCTCATCCTCCAAAACTCAAACTCCCAAAGCTTCGAGTTCGTTCAGATAGATCGGCGAATACCAATTTCTGAGAAAATTGGCGGAACAGTTTACTTGATATCGTAGGCTTCCGCGGCCAGAGTCATGATCTAGGCTGTCCAGGTGACGCCGCGTCGAAGGCTGGGGTGCCGACGTTTCGACCGACATATCGCGGTCCCCTTCGAGGCAGTACAGCCCTGAAGAGGACCGCGATATGTCGATCGAAACGTCGGCACCCCAGCCTTCGACGCGGCGTCACCCGGACAGCCCAGATTACAACAGTTTACTTGTTAGTACAGACGGCCAAACGGATGTTTTCAATATTTCAGTATAAAGACCGTCAATCAATTTTTCGGCATGAAGACCCCCCAAAACATGAATTATGACTACACCATTAGTTAGAGGAAGTAATTTACTACATTTGGGAATAGTTTTACTTATATAGTTTTTCTGCCGAAAATATGCCGTTTTTCAGCTCACGACTGCAATATGCTATTCTTACATCCGTAAGGGCGAGAAAGTAAAAGTAAAAAAAAAAACAAGTAAAAAACCAGTGTGGGCGATAGTACTTACGGTCTATGAATATTAAGTATCACTTGTGTCCCATTCATGTTCGGCAATCTGTGTTTTAATTTAATGTTGAAATTTGAGAAACATGTCTTTTGTACGAGTGCTAATTTGGTCGCGCCGTTTTCATACAAATTTCTTATCAGTAGACATCGGATGTTTAGGCACTAAAAAATCGTCTTTTAGGCGCCTGAAAAGGCACTGAAAAGGCCAAGAATAAGGAGAAAAAGGCACTATCAATTTATATACACAATAAAATGGAAAAATTGTAATTTTTGTCTATAAATTTTGTAAACTTAAATGCATAAAACCAGTTCGTACATTTTAATGTAAAACTAGATTTCTACATTTATTCTTAATCGTTTTCATTAACTTTTCAAGGATCATAATTCCAAATTTGCGACGACTGGGAGACAAAATCAGTTTGGATGCGGAGAAGGATATCTGAACCACGTGACTGGCATATATTTTAGCAGCCTAACACTAGTAATACTGAAACCTTCTGAGAATTTATATTTATTTTCACTTAAAATTTCGCTGCCCTCGGTGTATAGTCAATACACCATGATCTCAGCTCGTGGCTGGTATATATGAAATAGGGAAATGGTGAAAAATCAGTTGGTATACTTACAAGAATTCGCTCGTAATTTGAAATACCAAGACGAGAATTGGAGGTTTTATAATGAATGATCATGTTGGACCGATTTTCTGATTTTCCGATATCTTAGCATTGCATATAAATATAATAAATAAAAGGCAAAAAAGTTCTAAAAAGGTATTTATGCAAAAAATAGGCATTTATGTTAAAATAAGCAAAAATAAACCTTATAAAACTTCGTTATATGTCATTATTTGTCATGATTCGTGAACATATATTATCAGCCTTTAAATGAGTTCTCTAGAAAAAAATAGGCATTTCCCCAAACATCCGATGTCTACTTATTAGTCTCCAAATGAATTAAAAGCTACTGCATTAATATCCTCTGCTTTTGTTTCTTGGCCTTCCATTCAATGGAATTCTGTTATCTAAAATAATACTTGAGGTTTCCCTTTTCGAGATTTCTGGGATAGAAAGTTTTCAGCGGGACCTTCCGAGACGGTTCGTTTGCTTTATATGTATTCATAAGAGACTCGAATTTTAGATGCAGTGAGTTTGAGGAGAGACGTAATTCCAATGTCAGTGAATTATAAAGTTATGACAAAGACCAAAGGGTGAATTGTAAAGTTATGACTATACACTGAATGTAAAAGCTTGTGTGGCAAAGTTTGCCAAACAGACTCTTGGTTCATAATGTAAATTAAGATCTCAGAGCGTGGGGATGAATTGTATTAAAGAGGAAGAAAAGTACAAACTAGTACTCTTTAAATATGGAGTTGTGTGGCGTAGAGGACACAGGAAAACGGATTAAAAAGAAGATGTAATTTACAATTACTTGTAGATAACCTCCAACCCCTGCATCATATTTATAAAAATAATCAATTCTTCCAAGAATTCTTTCATTTCACTCCCAATCTCGGTTTCTTAACTTTATACTTGACTAGGTCGTGGATTTCATTTTATAAAACCTTGGGGGCCAGCAGCAACGAAATATATTTGTAAATCTGTTATACATAATATATAAATCTCCTCTCGGAGCTGTACTACTCGGAGTAGAGATTTTCATAAAGACGAACGCATTTTATGAAAGTTCAGGTCTCGTCTCGGGTAAAAATGTTATCCGATATTTGCGAGAACTTTTTGAAGTAAACTGTCAACTCTCTACCTATCTTCTTTGTGGTTGTGAATTGTGCATGGATTGAGAAAGCGTTGCCAATCTTTTCTTCTGTTCGATCCATGGTCGTCGCAGGCGCGTCCGCATTTCACGACAAGGATTTAAAACAATCTTTAATGAACGATCTTCAAATAAACGTCTTTACACACTGTCGTGTACAATTTTTTAAAAGTATGAGTAGTTTCTCGTAATTTTTTTATGAAATAAATGCAATTTTCTCACCAACGAACGTCTCCAATTTTTTTCTGTAAACTTTTTTTGGCAGAGAACTCGCCTAAAAATGGCTGAGGACAGATTTTTACTAAACTCTTTAAATTTTAGAAAAGTGTAAAAGTTAAAAAAAATCGGCATCTTTCTCACAATATTTCAGAGTGATATTTTAAAAAAATAAAACTGTCCTTTCAATTCGGTCTTTAAACTTTTTCTTAATTTTATTACTTGAATTCGTACAATTTTCATTAATTCATTTCATTATTCGGAAATTGCATAAGTTCAATTTTATTAAAGCGTCGTGTTTCGAGAACTCTGAGTTCGAATCCCAGCATGGTGGAACATACTGCGGATTAGAAACAGGTTTGTCGTTTTAACTAGTATTGTAATATAACGTCACTGTTACAAATAATTGGAGAAAGTACGTGCTGTTGTAGCACAAGTAGTTAATAAGATAAATAGTAAACGTTATTTACGGAAAATATTCTCTTAATTGCGGTGATAAGTAACCTATTATTGTAACATTTTCTTTGTAAATCAAATATTCTTGTAAATAAAAACCTGAAAATTAAGCTTCTCCATGACAAATTCCGAAACAGAATAGTACGTGTAGAAAACCTCAATCCCCTCCATCATGTATATCAAAATAATCAATTCTACCAAGAATTCTTTCATTTCACTCCCAATCATGTTTTGCTCAAACTTATTGTCGTCCAACATAATGCAGTTGAGGATTTCTAAAGATCGTTACGCGGTAAGTCGAGGCCACACATGTTAAAACGAAAAGAGGATGGAGATAATTTTTGCCTCTTAAAGAGAGTTAATCATTTACTTCTCTTGGATGGAACAAGCATAAACAATTTTCCTTCTATAGTAATAATAATGATTAAAAGAAATCTAGTCCTCAACAGTGAAAAATTCCTTTATTTTAATATTTATTTTACATACACACTTAAAAAATGCAATATTTTAGATTTTTTCTTTCAAATTATTATTTTTCCAAAAATTCTGCGTATGCTCTATGACTAAATTACAGTAACACCGTACGCTACAAAACAAATCAGAAAACCACCGAATATCAAACATGCAAAACCACCGCATATCACCGAATATCAAACACCAAAATTTCTGTTTTATAAAATATTGCGTTTTATCTATATTTTACTTTATCAAACATATGCCGAAAGAAGTAAAACACATTTCCATTTATTTTGAAAGTCAGAACGTTCCTGTCCTAAAGCAGAACACCGTTTTGCATCGTGCGGAGGTGACCTGCGGAAAGTAGGGCGGCTGCTTAGCGTAACCCAGGGCCTCTCAAATTGCTTCTCGAATTCTCATTTCTAAGTCGTGCCGCGTGTTGACTCAGGTTCACCGCCACGAGATCGTCGGCGGCTCCCTTTGTTGGCTCTGCGAGGGGTCTTCATCCCTCCAAGCCCCCCCCCCCCCACCTCCACACTTTTCTCTCCCTTCACTCCCTCGTCCCTATTGCATTCCCCTCTTCCTCCACCACCTCAATTCCATCGACCGCCTTTCCTTCTGTCTCCACCCCGTCCTCCGGCTCCTCCGTTCCCACCGCATCCTTTGCCCGCTGTTTCCGCCCCTTCCTGTGCATCCGCTCTGTTCTTCGTTCCCTCCTTCTCCCCTTAAAGGCTCATTCTCAATGCAAACAGAAACATAAGTATGGCGTTAACATAAAAGGTATGACTACGTCTATAAGCGGACTCATTCACAATGCGTTCATATAAACATAATACGTTAGACATTAACTTTACAGCTTGTTAACTTCAAGTTTCTGTGCTTATGCTTAAGTAAAAAGAAATGAACCAATCACAGTGCGGTAACTTAAAAGCGGGTATCGAAATATGATCGAAGTCGATATATCGAACAAAAGACTGGATTTCCAGATTGCGTGTTTGATATTCGGTGGTTTTCTGATTTGTTTTGTAGCGTATGATGTTATTGTAATTTATTTTCGTTGTATTATTCACAGGACTGTTTAGTTAGTTGTATCATTTAGTTTTCATTTGTATTGAAATTAAAATGTTATATAAATCGAACCCGTGGAGCATGGACACAGTAGATATCTCGAAATCGATTCTCACATCCAACTAATAGTAAGCTAGAGTGTCCCTCATACAATAGAAAATCTTATTTTGCTTACGTTTATGTTGGGCGTACTTCAGTCTTTCACTTCTGTTAAAGTTTATGTCTATGCGTAGTGCTTATGTTTATATTTGCATTGAAAATGAGCCTTAAACTTTCACATTACCATTCCCGATGCGTTCTGTTCAACCCCTACCCTGGTTAGTGTTTGTCCCTGACCCCGTCCTCACATTCGAGCACATTCCGTCTCATTCTGTTGCGTCCCGTCCCATTCTGTTCCGCCCATTCCGACCTCTTTCGTCCCGTCCGGATCCGCCCGTCGGATTCGGTTATTCTCTTCTGCCCCGACCCGACCCGATCCGGCTCGTTCCACCTCATTCAGTCCCATCCCGTTTGGGCCTCGTCTTCTCAGCCAATACGACACCCTCGTTCTAATCTCAACCGCCGTCCCCGCCAACGCCTCTGCCATCTCCACTACCTGCGCCCCGCCCATCTCCCCCGTCATCCCCGGCCTCGTCGCCGCATCCGCCGACTGCGCCGGGAAGACCCCTTAGTATCAAGTCCCCGATCGGATCTGCCTCTCCCGAAGATCGTTAAACGCTGTTGCAAGGGCGGAGGTGCTGGAGCTCTGGAAAGACATGAATTCTCATCCACCACCTTCGTGCCTTTCTTTGCTTCTATTGTATGATGACGGGCGTTAAAATGCAATTCTTTGAAGTAGTTTTTAATACTCACCTGATATTGATGTTTTTATATAAAATATGGCTTTTTAAGGTGTACTATATATTGTTAAAACACATTTTTCCAGGAAACAGTTTTTTTGTGTGAAATGACAAGCAAACTTCATAGTTCTCTCCTTGTTTTACGACTTCGGCTTACTAATTTGGTGAGTTGAGATGAGATTTTAACATTTCGAGTTTCTGGATATAATTCAGTGGCGTATATACTAATCTAGAACCGGGAGCGGTAGCTCAGTGCATCAACTGATGTCACTGCAGCGCCTCTGTCCGGGAGGTCCTAGGTTTGAGTCCTGACGGCGGCAGGATTTTCGACACTAGCTTTCCAGCTAGGTCGAATTCAGTGGCTGTCTGGAGGAGAATTCTAGAGGTCGGTTGCTCTGATCGGTAGCTTTCCGTGGTTTCTCCGATCAACACCAGGCGAATGCCGGAGCAGTACCCTACCAAATGGGCCACGGACAGCGCGCGATCTGTCCTTCCTCTTCCTTGTCCTATCTTCTTCCCTTACACTTACACTAACATGCACTACACTACCACATATTCCGGGAGATCGGTCAGGAACTTGTCCCGGCTGGTGCCCCACTGGTGGGAGAGTCCCTGGTTTGGGGTAAAACCCCACTATCCGACGGTAGGTCGGCGCCGGATCTCGCCATCCAGCGGGGGAAGATCACCGCCATCTCCCTAGAAAAACATGCACTACACTAGCGGGACTAATGACCAAAGCAGTTGACGCGCCCGGAAACACGAAAAAATCAATCAATTAAAAAACTATGCTAGTGATGTCAAAAGACAACAAAGATGAAAAGGAATAATTGATGAATAGTTCAATTTTAAAACAAAAAATGCAACATCACGGCACCAAAACTGACCCTAATCATTCGGACAAACTATCATAAGGGCTTCGCAGAGCGATTATGAGACATCCTAATACTCTAGCAAACGGGCATTTCCGTGCTAACGACAGGAAAGTTCGAGAGACGGTATGGGCTTAGTCACACGAAGTATTCGCCAGCGATTTGAGTTCGCCAGGCCGACGATTACCTGTCAATGTACTACTCGCGCAACTTTTCTTGAACGATGACCTTGCTTCCCCCTTCCTTGAGCAATAAACAGTTGAAGGCAAGAGCTCGCAGCGAGCACTCATGACAACATTCCAAGCATTAAAACTTCGTAGGCGCAAAACATAAGCCAGCCAAAGCTAGTTGCTTTCATAGTCGAGAACTGTCCATCTTTATTACCATTACCTAAACAAACGGCTGAGATAGGCCCAGGTCCTTCAAGGGACGCACCTAAAACTTCTATCTAGCATCCTTGCTGTTGCTTACTCAGAGCGATGACCTGGAGCATACGTAGCGAGTTTGACTTTGATTTTTCAGAGGATGACATTACTGTAAATACTCTAGTGGCCGACTTTGTAACTAATACCCCCACTCTGCCTGCATTTCTTCAATTCATCGTTCAAGAAAAGTTGCGCGAGTAGTACGAGCTCTCACAGAAAGATCCTCTGCGAGCGGCTGGGCGTCGCGCGTGGTCACCGCGTGGAAGATCACGTGATGCTCGAGCGAAGTGCACACACGTTGCCTCCTTTCCTCCTCACAGTCTCCTCCGTAAGGTAGCCAAGTCAGTGACGTAGCTTGAGTTGGTGTCATCCGAGGAAAAACTAATGGTCTCTGATGTCACTGCAGAGCCTCTGACCGGGAGGTCCTAGGTTCAAGACCTGACGGCGGCAGGATTTTCGACACTAGCTTTTCAGCTAGGTCGATTTCAGTCGCTGTCTGGAGGAGAATTCGAGCGGTCGGCTGCTCTGATCGGTAGTTTTCCGTGGTTTCTAAGATCAACACAAGGCGAATGTCGGAGCAGTACCCTAACAAACGGGCCACGGACCGCGCGCGATATGTCCTATCTCTTCCTTCTCCTATCCTCTCCCCTTAAACATACACTTACACTAACATGCACTAAACTACCACACATGCCGGAAGACCGGTCGGGAGTTTCGAGCTTGTCCCGGCTGGGGCGGTGCCCCGCTGGTGGGAGAGCCCTGGTTAGGGGAAAACCCCGCTAGCCGACGGTAGGTCGGCGCCGGATCTCACCATTCAGCAGGGGGGATCACTGCCATCTCCCGAAGAAAAATGCATGCACTACATTTGCGGGACTAATGACCTAAGCTGTTACGAACCCGGAATCACTAACCAACTAATGGTCTCATGTTCTCTTCTTTGGCTCGGACAGCGGTGGCTGACTAGCGGTGACCCAGCCTCTCGGCCATGGGATAAGGGGTGCTTGTGGTTAGCACAAAGACATTCCTTTACGATAGATACTGGTCTTCATAACCTTAGGGTCGGTTTTCTCATCGTCGTACAGCAATAGACACTGGGACATTTGTAAGGAAAGCCTACTGGTATAATTTGCCTCGGCTGAGAGTCAAACCCGGGGTTGCCCCGTGTAAAGCGAGAACGCTAACCAAGGAGCCACCGAGGGAGGCTAACGGTATCAGCCCCCCATAAATTAAATATAAAAATATATAATACTGAATAGTTTATTAATTTAATAAAAATATCAACATATCAACATGAGATGTATTTATATATACAAAATGTGTGTATTTCAAATACCATTTTTTTAAAAAAGAAGTATAACTAATTAAAAACTTCATATTTTTATTAAAAATATAACTTTTAAATATAATTAAATGATATTATTCCAACTATAAAATTCTCTAATTGATGTCATCCCTAAAGAATGTTACTTGGGGCTGACCACCTTCCCCCCCCTAACTACGCCACTGAGTCAGTTCACAAACCCAGGATACGCTGCAGATGTACTCGTAATTGAGCTTATTTTCAAAATGGTGAATCTCCATTTCCATTTGTTTTCTAGTTTTGCGTGTAAATAGCGTTCTTAAGATGCCTCACCACCATGACTGGAAACATTGAGTTTAAAATGGAGTTTCTCCTATATTAACCAGCAAGAGAATTCCTCTTGAAGCAAAAAGGATAATTTAAATACTTTACTTTACTGAACAATTCTGTTTCTTGGCATGTCACTTAGGGAATTCGCTCTTCAATTTGTGAGTGTAATTTCTCGTTGGACGGTTGCGCGGCGTCTCGCCTCGGATTCTGTCGCGGCTTGGCTCGGCTCGGCTCGTTTCGGCTCGGCACGGCTCGACTCGGCGCTCGCTAGTCAGGGCACCTCATTCATTTCCTCTTAATTTTTCCCTCTGCGTCGCTGCTCGCGTGAGAACTCTCGCGGCGCCACTGGTCGATGAACTCCGTCGCTGCGCTTCTGTTTCTTATTGGGACGACCGACCTTGCGCGTTTTAGTATTTTACTTTCTTTAGGCTACACGAGGTATAGAGGAACTCTGAGATTTAAAAAAATTGTTACTTCATGATGTCTGTGTGAAAGAGATCGGACTGGATGTTTAGATTGATTTCTGAGTGGATACGTGAATAAGTGTGTGGATGGGTGAAGGCGCAAAGTTTCTTCACCGATGACCTTACTTCCCCCTCCCTTGAGCAATAAACAGTTGAAGACCGAAGCGAGCACTGATGACATTCCAAACACATCTTCATTGGCGCGAAATAAAATGTATGTACTGTTGAAACCAACTACTCCTGGTCGTATTTTTCTAAACAGAATCAACAGAAATGGCCAAAGCAGATACAGATCCATCACAGGAGATATCTAGAACTTCTGAGAAAGTTAGATCTAAAATTATTGAGAAAGTCGTGAAGGCAAGAGTATATTCCAGAAATTGACATTGGTTCATAAAAGCTAGCGGCCGATGTAATTAATACCCCCAATCTACCCGCATTTCTCCAAACCATCGATCAAGAAAAGTTACGCGATTAATATGGATGTGTGGACAGTTGTGTGGATCGTTTACGGATGAGAGTGTGGATGGGCTTGTGAAGGTATACAGATATATATATATATATATATATATATATATATATATATATATATATATATATATATATATATGAGTGTGAGGATTAGTGTGTAAAGGTTTGTGGATGGATGGGTGAATTGATGGATTTCTGAATAGATATGTGGATGAGTGTAGTTGGGTATGTGGATGCATGTGGATGGGTGGAGGGATGGATGTGGGGATGAATATGTGAGACAGTGTGTTGTATAACATGTTAGCAACCATTGTGACTGAGATGTTTCATAGCATACGTTTGAGGCACGAAAAGGAATATAGGTAGTACTAACAGTTCGGCACATGTTGAAGCATTTAGTAGTGGGCGTATTAATGTCAGAACGTCTGATGGTGGAACGTTGACAGACAGACACCTAGAATATGAGAGGTATTTATGTTTGTAATCTTTTTTCTGTAAGTAATGCTGGTGAAAAAAGCATTAACACTATATTAAGAAAACTGGCAGATGAATGGACATGGGAATAAGAGGATGCAAAAAATTATTGAAAGTGAAGTTGACAGGTTTGAATCGGGAAGTAAGGTAAGCAATTCCGAGAATTCAAATAGAGTGAGGCAGATTGAGAAGAAATGAGGCAAATTGTGTGTGAAAGATAGATCAATTAACGAAGCAGAAAGAAGATGGGAAAAATATGGAAGAACGTGAAAGAAGAGCACAAGAAGGAAGACGTAACGATGGTGAATAACGGGAAAGAAGAGCAAAGGAAAGGCTAGAATGTTACAAGAGTTCAATTCGTATCTCGAACGTATTGTTCAATCAGTCCAACATACTTGTCAGAAGAAGGTAGAAGGAAGTGAAAAAACTTTAAAAGTCATTCAAACTGTTATTTAGACATGAATAAGAACGCAAGGTAGATAAGAATGAAAATAAACATCGACATCAAAGCATTGATACTGAAAGATAAAATTAGAATTTCAAACAAAAAACTAGTAGTGTAACAGAATGGCACACACTTTCTCGCACTAGTTAGTTTTCTAATTTCTTTGATCTTGTCTAGCTTTTCGGTTTTGACCAATCCGCTTCCCAGCTGCATTTTATCGCCACCCAAACTACATTTTTTCATATTTTCTCAATTTTCGGCCCCCAATGGTAGAAATGAGACATGACTTTTAATGAGAGACATATTTAGAATATTATAGAAGAGTAAAACCTTGTCATACAGGTCAAATTTTCATTAAAAAATTTGAAGGTGTTTATGAGAAAATATCATTTAAGCGTAAAATGAAAATTGAAGCACTTTTCAAAGAAAACTAGTTTTGAAACTTGCTTTGCTTACTTCCATTGACAAATTGCTTCCATTGCTTTTGAAGCTTGCTTTGCTTCCGTTCACAAACGCAGCAATTAATACAAATTGCTGGTTACGTAAGTACTCGTATTGGCGGTGTGGAATATATTTAAACTAGTGGTGCTACAGAATGGACAGACTTTCTCATAGTAAAGTGTTCTAATTTCCTTGGTGTGGACTGGATTTACAGTCTTGCTCCATTCTCTTGCCAGCAACCATCTGGCGCCGCCCAAAGTACATTTATTTGAATTTTTTTCAACTTTTCGAGTTTTTAAATAATAGAACTATTACTTAATAGTATTACTATTACTAAATAGTAGAACTATAAAATAGTAGTATATTACTTAATGAATATTAAAGAAGAGTAAAACCTCGTCCTAAATAGCAATTTTCATTGAAAAAGTTAGAGCTGTTTTATAGAAAGTATCGATTAAGCGTTACTGTAAATACGAAATTTTAAGCTCTTTTTCACAGAAGTCTATTGAGTTAACGAAAAACTTCATTTGAAGTCATTTAAAGCACTTTCACTAATAAATGAAAAAATGAATACAAGCCGATGGAAATGTGCATTTTAACCGCTTGATTCGCGGTTTTCCAGATATTTTATATGACATTACTTAAAACACATGTACTCTTAAATACCATAATGTGAACAAATTTTCGGTAATGTAAATCTTAACGACGCGCGACGTAAGGGACGAGTCAAAAAAATTAAATTTTTGAAAAAACAAAACGACAGAGCAATATGGCATTTATGCCATCTTATTCAATGCATTTAGCATTATCCATACCAAAAATTTAAAGAGAATTTGGAGCCATTTTTGAGAAAATCTGATTTTTTTACTTTTTTAAAATTGTAAATCTAGCGTGCAGAATTGCGCGAAAACTACTAAACTTTAAAAAATATTAATAATGATAATGAAAAAATTGATTATGAGCAGAAAATTCCATTTGAAGGTAAAATCTCTATCTTTTTGTACTAGCAGGAATACGCCGGAAATAATTCAAACTTTTAACATATTCGAAAATGAGAGTCAAGCCTGAAAATCGGACTCACCTTTATAAGTGTGTTATACTCGTACAAGAAATTTAAAGAAAAAAATTTGGAGCCGTCCTTGAGAGTGTTTTGAAAATGTTTGGGAGGCTTTATGTAAAGTAAAATTTTAAAGAATGTTTTTCAAAATTTCAAAGCTTTAACTAGAGCCAGATCGACAGGGGATTCTTTAATTTGGAAAAGAGCGTATGTGTGGTTTCGCGCTAGAAGTGTTCACATACGGACGGACAGACGGACAGACAGACGGACAGACGGACGGAGGACGGACGGACGGATGGACGGACGGGCGTTTTGAAAGAAAACTCTTTTTCGGTATTCCCAAAACGTGTATTTACGTTGAAATCTCGAAATCAATTTTCCGCAGCATAACTTTATCTATTCTACGTATCTTGCTCGCGTATATACGTATGTATACGAGAAAGTAACTAGTGTTGCTACAGAATGGCACAGTCTTTCTCGTACTAGTTAGTTTCCTAATCTGTTTCGTCTGGTTTTCGGTTTTGTCCGTATCTCTCCTCCCGGCTGGTTCCTATCGGCATGAAATATAATTTGTTGCAATTTATTAATTTTTCGGTTGACTAGTTGCAGAATATAACTTGTGGTGCTACAACAGAACATTTTTTGCGCTTAATTAATAACTCATCGAAAATTTAAAAAATTAGAGAGTTCAACGAAAATAAACCGTTTTTATGTGTCCTTTCCTCTATCCCAGGAAAAAAGTTTAAGGCATTTTTTGGCGGGTTTTAAGAACAAAAATTTTCATTTCTTTTTACTCAAAGTATTTTTTCAAGCACTTTGATGCTGGGAAAGCAATACGTAATAACTATAGTCTAACTACAAACCATGAATGAACGGAAAATGAACGCATAACATAGCTGTGAAATTTCAATTAATCTACTCAACTACTTACTTACGTACTAGCGGTTTGATATATGATACACAGGAGGAATGGGTACAATTTTTGGAACCACAAGCAGCATACGATTTCAGCAATAAAATTATTTCAACGGATGCATATGAAACAATCACCGCAAAAATAATACATTACGATAACACTTAAACCAGGACAGGAATATGTATTATAACTGACACACCCACACACACTTATACTAATATATTTTTCAATATTCCACAGATAATAAGCTATCATGTTAAGACTGTAACGACACAAATACGTTTTGTTTTCTATTGTTTTTTTCGGCATCAAAGCCTCAGAAAACGGATTCTGTCTACACGATTTCGAGGATTTTTTTCTTAATATATCATTTGGATTTTCCACGTTTTCGTTTTTGTGGCCCCGGCAATGAATTATTTGGGCTGAAAATCCGCCGTTTTTTCGCGCAGCATTACATAGCTTTCTCAGGACTAAGTATATATAACTCCTTTTATACGTATGTATACCAGAAAGTAAAAAAAATATTTTTTATATTTCAGGATTTCCTATAAATAGTTTAGACGTTGGGGTTCTTTATAGACGGACGGAAGGACAGGCGAACGAACCTTTTGAAAAATAAAAACAACAACCAAACAAAAACAACACTTTTCGTTATCAGGGTTCACCAAAATGTGTATTTCCGTTGAAACCTCGAAATCGATTTTCTGCAGGTTTACATACTAACTTTCTCTCTCTACACTACGGATATTACTCCGAATGTACGTAGGTTTACGAGAAAGTAAAAATCTGCTGAAGACACAAAGAAAATACATAATTTCATTTCTTCATAAAACAGTCAATATATCTTCATATAACATTCGCTCTAAAGTGAAGCAAAATAAAATTTAATTATCTGCATCGTATACTTTTATTCCTATAATCATTTCGCCCGTTTAATATCCAATGGATTGTGTCTGATAATTTTTAATTTGAATGTAATCGGCAATGAAGATATAAATCCGGGACGTTTTATGTTACGAAGGGATATTTCTATTTAATGCCCTGTGAAAAAAGTGAAACGATGGTAATCACTGGTAATCCTCTAGCTGTCGCTACCGCAAAAAGTAAGTAGAGATTTCTGTTGCATTTAATTTCTGAGAATTCTCTTGGTGTACCACTTTGAAACTTACCAGACTTACGTATAAAACTATACAAAATACAATGGTATTTTTAAAAATTTTAAATTGTTGGATTAAATCAGAAATATACATACAATAACTAGTGATGCTAAAACAGTACGTATTTAGTTTCTCGTCCGTATTTTCACGCAAAAGTACGCCAAAAGTAATGAAAAAATTTGGAATCAAAGTTTCGAAAAATTGTACATGACCTTATTTCATAATCTATCTTTAAGAAACAGATTTCATTAAGGGAAAAATCTTAATCTTCCATATTTTAGTAGTAGGAAGACTCCGAAAAAATATTGAACTTTTACAATTTTCGGAAAATCAGGAGTTTCAACGAACATAAACCTGCATGCTTCTCTTAAACGTCTTTCACACTATAAAAAAACAAAACAACAACAACAACAACGATATAGCCTTTTTCTGAAAATTTGGAAAATGTACAAGGGGTTTCATGTAAAGTACCCTCAAAATTATAATATCGGTTTCAAATTCAAGAGGTCGCGACATTATTACAACTACACTAATTAGGGAATATAAATTTTGAAGATAATCGGCTGAACGGTTTAGTCTTTGCGTTGTTCACAGACGGACAGACCGCTGGACTGACGGACAGAAGTTTTGTCGTCATTCAATTTTTCGGCATCAGGGATCCACAAAATATGAATTCTGGCTATAGCTTGTGATAGAGTATTTTTTTTTAAATTTAGCTACTGGGTTTATCCATTTTTTCGTTACCAGGGCCCAGTAATATGATTTTTTCTGCTGAAAATTCACTATTTTTTCGTGCAGGATTACATAACTTCCTCTCTACTCCGTAACGAGAAAGTAAAAGAAATAAAAGAGCATTATTTATTTTTTAGTGTCGCAAAATAGTACATTTTTTTAAGTTACTTGTTCCAAACTATTTACTAGAGCGATTTGAGCATTGTTAATAAAATTTTGATATTGAATATCGTCTGGAAAACAAATATTTTGGGAGAAACTGAAAACGTGTGATTTATTTTTTGGCTAGGGCTAATGTATGGATAAAAAAATTGAGACTAATTTGTTAAATTTTTCCGTCCATTTTTGCGATTTGACGTGGAATGATTCAAATGCATTCATGGTCAGTCCCACACAAGTTTTTCTCTAATAGAGAATTGCACCTTTTTTTATAACATCGATGTATATGAAGAAATCGCATTCAAACTCATAGTTCGTTAGCAATGATGCGGACTTCTGAAAATGTCAAGTAATATTTGTGTAGAAGAGGTGGGAAAATAAAATCTGAAACAAAGATAGTTTTCTTTTAAATATTTACTCAACATTTGTATTAAAGCAATTAGTTTAAAAAATATTGCTTTAAGTACTTCTTATTCTTTAAAAATTGTTACTCTTAATATAAAACAATATATAGTCTGAGCCACATATTTTGTTCTTAAGTAATAACTGTAGTTAGCCAAATTATTGTTCATAAGTCACTTCAACGTATTGTTGAATGGAATAGAGTAGATAATAACAAAACTCAGTTTAACACCCGCGGCTGCCATCTCTGTCAGCATTCTTGTAAAAGTTGCACAATGATCCCCTGTTTTCTATTCCAAATCTACGAATGTAATACATTAAATACTTTCTATCAATTTAAAAATGCTTGCATCTTATTTTTACGCACACTACAAGTTGTTACTTCGATTGCAGATAACTTCTTTATTACGCATTTACTACAAACAGCGCGAAAAGATTTTGTCTCACAGTTTCCGCCAATGAGCGTTCACGTACCCACATTAGCGAGCAATCTATAACAAGAGGGGGAGCCAGGAACATTTCTGGACACTCTTTTCCATTATACTTTTTCTTACAAGACTGACATTTTAGTGAAAAGAAACAAATATTTATGTAGCAAGAAGAATGAAATTACAAATTCATATGTTATTAAATAATAAATTCATAATATTCATTTTATGTGGAACCATTTACAGTTTGCCAGATGGCTTGGAGAGGTGTATAACATCACTCCCAGTGTGTTTAACAACTACCCAAATTGTCGGGTTAAAAAGGGGGAAAATAAGGAATTGAACATAAATGCGGAAATAAAATGTTTTATTACGTAGGGCTACGGCGATCCATTCAAAATTTTCAAGGGGGCTTCGTCTCCCCTGACCCTCCGCCTCCATATCACGCCTTGGCTTAATCACCTGATATAATTAACAACACGAAGGCGACTCAACTCCGGTGTTGGAAGCATGGTGAGGGTATGTATGATAAGTCGGGCTCAGGTTCAGCGACATCAGGCGCTGAATGAAGTAACACGAACTTGATCAACGCCATCTACACTTCTACACTAGCCATTTACACTAGATCATGGGCAAATCCAGCCCATGCAGCATTTTAGAGGAGCCATGATAGATTTTTGTTTAATAATAAACATCAATTATTATATTGTATATTATTTTGCAGTGTATAAATGCTACTGAACAATATTTTTAAAAATAATTACCTAATTCTAATATAAATACAATATTTACATTAATTTTTCCAGATAAAGGAAGTTAACAAACGAAATTTCTAGATCTTTTTTCGCGGAAGTTAACAAACAAAATTTCCAGGGATGGTTCTGCCACTGATGTTGATGGCACTGATTTGTGACATGACCTTGGAAGCTATTACCGAAAATGTTTTTAAAGGCTCTCCTGTTGACCGCATGATGTCACTGAAGCTGAGCGAGTCCGATTAGCTGCCAACACTTTTCGTACATATCCCCGTCACCGGACTGGAGTCCCCTTCTTCCAGACTTCGTGGTTCTTCATCTCCTCTCCTCTGTGGGTGGACGAAGAAGCAGCTCCGGAGGGGTCACTGCCCGGCGTAGACGCCTTGCCAGGTGACTCGTAGGGAGTTGTCGCCCGCGTTCTTGCACACGGAGCGCCGGGCCGCCTCGTTGGAGGTGAGTGACAGGCGGCCCGCGTCCAGGCGCCCGTGCCACTGGAAGGCCTCCCCGTCCTCGAACTCCACGTCCACCGCCGTGATGAAGCTCACGCCCGTGGGCAGCCCGTACACGTCCACCGCGATCAGAAAGTCCGCGCCCGGGAGGTCGACTTCGCCGTCGTCGTCGCCGCCGCTCTCGCTGGGGTCGGTCACGTCTTCCACCGAGTCGTCGATGAAGAACGGAGCTGCCCGGAGGGCGCGGTCGCAGGACCACTTGAGCGTGAAGGAGGTAGGGCCGGCCGTCAGCGCCAGAGTCATGGCGGAGGCGCTGTCCTGCAGCAGGAGCTGCCCTTGCGCCGAGCAGGGCTGAGCCGTCTGCGACGGGATGTCGTCGGGGCAGGTGACGGACGCCGTCAGCCGCAAGCCGCTTTCGGCCGCCATCATCGCTGACGAAGCCTTGGAGACGTCGTTCGCCTGAACACAAGATTGTGCATAATCTAATGTTATAATTTAATGTCATAATTTAATGTTACGTATAGGGTGACTTGTGTGACGTACTAGGATGAAAACCACAGACGACTGTTCTGATTGATATATAAAATATATTTACAGAATTTTTACAATCAATGTACAAAAATTATAATACAAAAATCTAACCCCTTGGCAACCTTTCAGTTCTCTTAGCCGCGAAACCCCGCGACCGTCCCTAGGCCTTCGCCCAGAACCACTGCTTCGGAAGCAGCAAAAAGCAACGCGTGGTGCGAAGCTGTCGGACATAGAGTCCCGTAACTATACCAGTTACATGGCTTGTCGCCAAACCGATCTTCGACCCGAAGATCACGTGCAATGATAGCACTGGAGATACCTCTCGTCTTTCGACACCCAGCGTATCCCGCGAGGCTCCTGTCGGCGCGGCCTTAAATATCCGCCGGCTCGCCCCCACCCTAGAAGCAGCGGGCGTCATACGGCTCGCTGGCCAGCCTTTCCAGGCTGCAACCGACATCTCTTAAACTCGCCACCGCGCGCGTCCTTTTCATGGAAATTCCAGCCGGGATTCCTAAGGGCTTTTCCAACCGGCGCGGCGTGGCGCCGCCGCCCTCCACCGCCATCCGGCTTAGCGCGGGTTTCCCCGAAGCGGCCCGACGCACCGGCGCCGGACCAGGCGACGCTACACTTGATATAAGTTGGTGGTTTACTAAAGAAATTGGTGGGGTTGAAAAAAGTTGGTGGGGTTTCGGAAAAAATGTGGCGGAGTGGTCCGGTTTCCTCTTTAACAAACAAAGCCATCCGCAAGGCTCTGATGGCAGGTAAGAACTTGCTCTTGACTAAATGGGATCGGTGATACTATGTCAAGGGCGGACGTAACGTAAAAACATCAGTGGGCAGTGTTGAGAATAGTTTTGTAGTTTTCTTAAAATTAATGGATTCATATCATTCTAACATAAGCTAAATTCGTTATGTGGAACTCAGTAGGTGATTAGGGTACCTCTTTCTGAATAATTCTCTTTCCTTAAGAAGATCAATTTTAAATTCATTCTCTTTTTTATTAATTTATTTCCAAACCTCAATTTTGATCTACAAGTCCACTTTCAAACTGGAAAATTTTGGTAATTGTCAGATACTTGACTTGGAGACGTGAATGTGTTTGTGACATTTTAACTCCAAATGTACTAGTAATGTTACATTATTGCTTGCCACTATTAATAACATGATATTTTCAGCTTATTTTTGGCCTTGATGAATAAACGAAGGAAACAAAGATAAAATAAATTATCTTAGTTATGTAACTCGTTTCTAGAAAGCAAAAGCTCCACTTTCTTCAATTTGAAGCAAGTGCGAAGTTTCCAATTTTTATTTTTCAAATTTTGTAATTTATGTAAAAACTACTGACTTTACCCTATCTTTGGTAAACAAGAAACACTAAAGAAGTAGGTTTTATTTTTGCTACGGAGTAGAGAGAAAGTTAAGTAATGCTGCGCGAATAAACAGCGAATTTTCGGTAGAAAAACTCATATTACAGAACCTTAGTAACGAAAAAGTGGATAAGCCCAGTAGATAAATTTACAAAACAAAATTCTCTATCACCTGGTGTAGCTAGAATCCATGTTTTGTGGGTCCTTCATACCGAAAAATCGAATGACTGCAAAACGTCTGTCCATGTGTCTGTGAACAACGCTAGCGGCTAA
>BLKR01002018.1:152500-165000 GCA_011170035.1 Teleogryllus occipitalis
AAACGCCTAAATATTCTAAAATCTTAAGCAAATAAGAATTGGGGACCGATAAATCAATTCTTGTACAAACATATAGAACAATTATTCGATCTAAAATTGCTTATGGAAGTAAACTATATTCTTCAGCCAGCAAAAACAGTCTTAATAAAATTGATGTTATTCATAATCAAGCTTTACGAATCGCTACTGGATGTTTCCGCACTTCCCCCATAGGAAGTAGTTTAATCGAAGCTCAAGAAGAATCACTCACCGAAGAAAATCTCTTTTAATAAAATATGCCATGAAAGCCTCTATTTCAAGGAAGGCAATATTAAGAAATGATATATTCCCCAAACTTTCAAACACAAATAATGATAATTTACCGACTGGACTTATTTACAAAAAAGTGAAGATGTATATGGTAGAATTAAGTTTTATAATGCCAAAGATGGAAAGAGAAAAATACTCATGTATTCCACCGTGGATTATATCAAAGATTAACACTGACTCTGACTTCGTGAACATAAAAAGAAGAGTTTATCACATAATGCTTGGAAAGAAAAATTTGAAGAAATGAGACTAAAATACACAGAATATTATCATAATCTATGCAGTTTATACGACTTGAAATAAAAATAATTAAAAATAATTAAAAAATAAAATAATAAATAATTAATAAATATAAAATAATTGTAATGAATAAATATATTAATAAATAATTAAATTAATATATAAAATAATAATAAATAATATAATTAATAAATAATTAAAAATAAAATAATAAATAATTAAATAATTAAAAATAATTTTAAAAAATTGTTTTAGTGTATCGTAAATCCATGAAACATTTAGTAACAAAAAACGCGAAAAGAAAACCAAATGCATCAAAATCACAAAAATGACGCAAAGGTAGTGTGACCGAAAAATTGAATAAGACAAAAAATGACCTACCTGTATATTTCGTACATTTCGTGGTAAACGTTCATTTCCAAGTTAGCTACTTCTAGAATGCACCAATGAAAAATATGACATGCCATCAGAATCCGAGCCCTGGTTACGATTTATCTCATCAGGTAATTTGTGTCAAGGTAATTTGCGCACCTGTGCATTATTTTGTTTGCTGCCCCCGCGTTCTAGTATTTTGAAATTTGTTACATAGGTTTTATTTAGCTAGGTTATATAATTACCTGTATAAAGAGAAATTCTAACATGTGCATGAAGAATCTTGTAAATGAGTCAGAACATGTTTATAGAACGATTTTCCTAAGGATGAGCCAAAGTGACAGCTAGTGCTGGCAACACAACTGAAGGTTCTGGGGCCGTTGTGCCCTCGAGCTCATTAGAATCCCTTTCTGAATTCGCACGTGTTTCCGGCTTAAATCATTTTTCTTTCTATTTACATTTGTGGCAGTTTACTTTCACTGATTGTGAGAGCATGTTAAGAGACTTCCCACATACGTAATTAAATTTAAATATTTCCCGGACTTGCGTATGTGCATATAGATCAGCAAAACTCTTAGACTTCTGCATAGGGATGTTTTCACAGGAGCCATTAGTACTTTACGAATGGGCGTGGCTCAACAGCTGTCGCGGCGGAGGGATACTTCTCTGAATTACATGTGATGTTCACTTGTTACGTGAACTGTCAATTTGGCTCATCCTTAGGAAAATCCTTCTATAGAAGTGGGCCAGAAGGGCTCGAAAGTGGGCGAAGTGCATTTTCAACATCTCCCGTGAAGTAAGTTGTTTTGAAAGGCGTAGTCGCCGCCAGAGCAGGAGCCGTCGCGTGGTAGGCTCAAAGACATTCGAGGGTTTATTTCCCTGGAACTTGGTGTTCCTCATCGGTAAAGTTGAAATATTACCTTAAAGTGGGGAACAACAAAAATAAAATAAGTTGAAAACAATTATTGTAACAGTTTGAGTACGAAATTCAGCACGGAAAAAAATGCTAACTCAGCCTTGAAATTATCATCCGTATATCAAACATATGCAGCATTTTTCATGAAAGATAATGACTCCAATTACAATATCCCATTTGCATTGATTGGCAATTGAATTCAAATCATGGTACAATGACAGACTTAAAAAAGACGTGGAGGAGAACCCCAAATAATGCGAACGATCAATGAAAATTAATTGTTTCTGTTGGTAGGACAGGTAAACACTTGCGCAGGAAGCTCCGCAGTGAATGTGAACACAAGCGTGTTGCATTTCATTTTTTTGGCGAAGTGACGCTTTCACGTGCACTTGTGCGGCGTATTGTGAAGCAGACTGCCGTTTGTTCTCTGTGAAGCTGGTGGGCGACACAGAAGTCCGCAGGCATTACGTGCTTCCCGCACAATTTCCTCCACCCCACCCACACACCCTTCATCAACAGATGCGCCCCTTTGCCCCACATACCACACCGTTTCTCTCCATCATGCAAGTCTCTCCCGGCCCGCTTCTCCCTCATGTCTGAGTCCAGAATATCCAACCTCGTTTCGTCTCTCCCTGTCTTTGACATGCCTGCCTCCTTCACGTGTCTCCATACACCTCTCTCCACCACATCCCTCTCGGCTACGTCTCTCTCCGCCACGCCTCTCCACCACGCCTCCCCCACGTCTCCCCCTCGTCTCCTTCCACCACGTGTCTTCCCTCGATGTCTCTTCCCGTCTCATCTCTCCCCACCACGTCTCTCCCCGCCACGTGTTTCCTCACCACATCCCTCTTGGTTACGTCTCTCCCTGTCACGAATGTTTGCATCTCTCCTCTCGATGTGCTTCTGCATTCACCTCACGGCTTACGGCTAATCATATCGCCTCAGCATACCATAATAAGAGATACTAGAGCTATCTCTCAGGCCCACGATTATCCGCCATTCCTCTCTCCTATAACTATCCGCCATGCCATTCCCGAATATTCATGCCCCCACCATTCCTCGTTGCACAATATGTTTCCATTCTGTGCCTTCCTCACCATGTTACTTCTCACAGCAATCTATTCGAAATGGCTTTTCCCCACATGACTTTCTCCACCGTACCTTCCTCATTTCCTTGTGCCTTTTCCGATCATTTCTAGGCCGCCATAGCAGCCGTCCCCACATGCTATTCCACCCCATTTTCCTCACAGTCTCTTTTCCCTCTTCAGTTCCTCTCATTCCCCTCACAGCCTCTCTCTGAGGCTCATCCCCTTCGCTGCACGTCGCCTCGGGGGCGCGTCGCCTCCACTGTCAATTAGGTCGCCGTTAACGCAATCGCCCGCGCAAACGATGCTCATTAGCGTGGGGCTCTCGCCCCCGCCCCGCCCCCGCTGCCGCCCCGTCTCCACCCCCGCCCTCGCCACCACCGCCACCCAGCACCCACCGCCGCCCCGTCCCCGTCCCCACTCGCGCCCCATACCCCACCGCTGCCCCGCTCCCATCCCCGCCCCGCCCCCCTCGCCTCACCAGCACTCCTCCCCTCCCCCTTCCCCCTCGCCCCCACCGACACCTAGCCCCCCTGCCACCCCGCCACCAATCCTGCTCCCACCGCCGTTCCGCCCCCATCCCCGCTCCACCACGCCCCGCCCCCATCCCCGCCCGCGCCCCATACCCTACCGCTGCTCCACTCCCATTCCCGCCCCGCCCCCACCGCCCCTACCCTCGCCTCACCACCATCCCTCCCCTCTCCCTCCACCCCCACCGACACCTAGCCTCCCTGCCGCCCCGCCACCAACCCCGCCCCCACCGCCGTTCCGTCCCCATCCCCGCTCCACCACGCCCCGCCCCATCCCCGCCCGCGCCCCATACCCTACCGCTGCTCCACTCCCATTCCCGTCCCGCCCCCACCGCCCCTACCCTCGCCTCACCACCATCCCTCCCCTCTCCCTCCACCCCCACCGACACCTAGCCTCCCTGCCGCCCCGCCACCAACCCCGCCCCCACCGCCGTTCCGTCCCCATCCCCGCTCCACCACGCCCCGCCCCCATCCCCGCCCGCGCCCCATCCCCCACCGCTGCCCCGCTCCCATTCCCGCCTCGCCCCCACCGCCCCTACCCTCTCCTCACCACCACCCCTCCCCTCTCCCTCCACCCCCACCGACACCTAGCCCCCCTGCCGCCCCTCCCCCACCGCCGTTCCGCCCCCATCCCCGCCCCCATGCCTGCCTGCGCCCCGACATCCACCCGCAATGCCGCCCTGCCCCCACCGCTGCTCCGCCCCAATTGCCGCCACGCCCCCACCGCCCCCCTCACAGCCGCCTCGCCCCCCGCCAGCGTGCCCTGCCAGGCGCTCGCACTCTGCGCTTCGGGACGCTCGGGCCCCGACGCAACAATAGGCGGTAGGCGGTGCAGTGCTTAGTGATCGTTAACGCGAACCTAACTGGTGGTTAAAGGAATGTTTCGCCGTGATCAACGCAAGTGCTCTGTGCAGAGGGACACTGTAATCGGGGACTGTATTTTAAAGGTCCCCCTTCCTTTACGGGCTCCAGAATACTTTGTTGCTGTTGACCATACGCGTTATTAACAAATTCCCAATGGCCAAGTTAATCGAATGGTGTCCTGTGTGATGTATATATATGCGAGCGATTGTAAACTTATGTGTTTAGACATTACAGTTTTAAAATATGCTATTTGGACCTATGAAAAATTCCGCACTTGTTAATTATTGTTTAAAAAACGAAAAAAAATGAAAGACGACAGGATGTTTCTGAGTATCTGAACTATGGAATGGAGGTGCTAGAAGATACACACCTCGAAAATCGTACGAGAAAGTGAAGAAAGGTCTTATTTTGTTAGGCTAAAATAAACAATCACAAGAAAACTTGAATTAAAGAGCCTAAGACGAATCGTTTTGGAAGCATGCCGGACCGTAAAGTGTGTTTGCAATTGCACTGTGCTAGCAATTTTATTTATTACAAAGTGTTTTATGCCCATATAAAATCGTCATCATTTCTTTGTGCATTATGAATAGATTTTCGTCATTATTCCCGCAAGTGTAGTGCATGTTTCCCCTCAGGAGATGGCGGTGAACTTCCCCCGCTGGATGGCGAGATCCGGCGCCGTGGGTTAGCAGTTTCCCCCTAACCAGGACTCTCCTACCAGCGGGGCACCGCCCCAGCCGGGACAAGCTCTAAGCTCCCGAACGGTCTCCCAGAATACGTGGTAGCGTAGTGCATGTTAGTGTAAGTGTGTGTGTGTAAGGGGAGAGGATAGGACAAGCAAGAGGAAGGAAAGATCGCGCACGGTTCGTGGCCTGTTTGGTAGGGTACTGCTCCGGCATTTGCCTGGTGTATAACAGCCCGATACGCTAACCGTTACACCATCGCCGCCACGCCAGTCAGCCGGGAATGAAGGGATCCTCTGGAAAGGGTGATGCATGGTTGGTGGAACGACTCAATATGACTCATGTATATCATCCCTCCAAACGACTCGAACCCGCCGAACCGAGCTCGCTACTGCACCCGTGCCTTTGTGACCTCGGCCTGCGGGCCGGCTACGTAAAACTTGTGTCTTGGAAGAGCAAAATGCAGAGCCACGAATGTAAGCGAAGATAGCCGAGCAGGCCAGCGAGCGAACGTATACACGCCAAATGATTCTTAAGGTCAGTGGTGCGTTGGAAAGACTCAAGGTTGTTGTATGTTAACGCGAGGGCAGAAGAAGCCTCGTCCTCATTTCGGACACTCGTAGCGAAGCGTCACAATTCCGCAAGGAACAATTCCGCAAGGAACAATTCCGCAAGGAACAATTCCTCAAGTAACGTATTCGAAGATAGCCGAGCGGACTCGAGCGATTGGAGAGCTTGTGCTCTCCCGAGACACAAATCATTTACTTTGGTTTGGAGTATGAATCAGACTCAGACAGTTTCTTCCTTGAATCAGAATTTTTCCCGCGAAATTGTTACGATTCCCTACGCGTATTGAAGTTGAGGACGAGGCTTGGGTCTTGGGCCCTCATGTTAACATTAAACATCCTTGAGTTTGTCCAACGCATAATCACAAACACATTTTTTACAAATACTCACCTTAAAAATTATTTGGCTTATACTATATGTTCATTCACTGGCCTGCCCTGCTCGGCTACATTTGTTTACATTTATGGTTCTGCATTTCGCTCTCCCGAGATATAAGTATACGTCAATGGCTTCTTTGCAATGCCATTTCTATGCCGTTAGTTACGGTCGCCTAGTTTGCTATTTGAAGTCGCGACATTTGAATCGCTTGATGCGGAAGCCCCTCGTGACCATTTTTTTAGAGGTTTGAGATATAAACCCTGGTATAAAAACCCTCATGTCTGCTACGAACTGTGGGTGTGACATCTAGCTAAACCTTTCGTTTGGTACAGAATCGTGTGCAGAGTAATTAAGTTTTTCCCTTCTCCTGAAAAATCGTGGAGAGTGGAAATGAGGGATTTCTGCACAAAGCAATACATTTACATACTAAAATGCGGGAATAATATGCAGGTAATTAAACTTATGAGCACCACATAAAGACCACAAGTTGTGATGTCCGCAAAGAACGACGTCAATATTCTAAAAATTAGATACGCGAGATTTGTTTTACAATTTTTGCAATTTCGAATCTGGTGTGTGCAATATCAAGATGTCCGTGAAAGATAGAAAACGGGCAAGAAAAACAATGTTGTAAATTTGGATTCTCTGTAGATATTCGTTTCAGTGAGATAGATTGCTTGTTCGTAGGGATTGTCGGCCATTTTCTTGAAGCTGTAGTGTTATAACCGCTCCTGACATATTTGTCATTTTTTCTCTTTCCCTTCATTCCTTCCCAACTTTCATCTCGTTTCCCCTGGTACTCAACCACATGCTAATTGTCTGACCACTGATTTCCCTTCTTTCTCGTCGTCTGGTAGAACATCGGAATATCAAAGCACCTTTTTTATTCACCATTCAAAACCCAACTATTTTCTCTCATTTTTGTTTCACACGTATGCACTCACCGCAAGAGTGAAAAAACCCAATTTTCTTGCCTGATGTTCGCACGACTCGTCGTCCATTTTCGCTGCGTAAAATACTGCGTCCAACGTAATTACGGCTTCGCGCCGTTGGAAGCGCTCCATTATGACCTGGAGAGGCGTGCCTTTGGGAGGGTAGATGTCAGTGGTCGTTGCGAACAAACTGCTGCGAGTTCTTTGTAGGCTCTTCAGTGTAGGGCTAAAACAACTTCGCTAAAAGTTTGATTCACAACTCAACTATGTTCCTTAATAGTTTTTATTTCCTAAATTGTGTGATGTTAAGAAAGCATTTGAGATAGTGATCATCAAATCTGGCCCCAAGTTTATAGTAATGATAATGATGATGATGATGATGATAATAATAATAATAATAATAATAATAATAATAATAATAATAATAATTGGCCTGCAGCAGTGTCGCTGAATAAAACGACCCAAAAGTTTTAAAAAGAGCAACGTACAAAATATTCTTGCATAACACTGCAATAAATTAAATAAATTTTAACAAAAACATTCTTCACGAATTCTGCAATTACATCGTGTAGTATATACGCCCGCATACACAATACAACAAGTTTTCTTAACAAGAATATCCAAAATTTGCTGTTCCATTAAGCAACATGTGAATGCAAATATTTAATGGTGTTAATGGTTAATATTTAATGGCAATGACGTCAGCTATGTTGAAAGCAGTGACGAACGGAATACGAAAATTCAGCCGGTACTCTCAGTATGAGAATAGTATAACAATAAAGTAGCATTTTCAGTCAGAAAAGAAATTGTTTAATTCTTTTTGATTTTTCCCAAGTTCCTGGGTATCTATCAAAATCATTGCCAGAGGCTACATAATTTTCTTTCAATGTCTGCGGCATTGTCTGCCGCAAGACGGAAATTAGTAATTCAGAGAAGTTATCTCCAGCAGCAAAACTGCTTTTATTAGAAATCTTTTAAAATAGCAACAAAACTTATTTGACATTTGTGTTAAACATTTCCTATAAATTTAGTATATTTGCATTTCAGGCGGACTGTTGTAAAATTACATAGCACAAAAACATGATCGTTAAACTTGACATTTATCTCAATAAATTTTATTATGTTATATATTTCGATCATTAACTTATACAAAAAATTGCTGGCAATTTTAATTGCAATCGTCTGCGAAATTTAATTTCATTTGCTCGCACAGAATATTTTTATATTACACACTGCATATCGGTTATATTAAAACTTGTGTAACAAGTTGACCCAATATTTCGTGACATATTGATAAAATTATATATTTTTTAAGTTTATTGTGTTGCGACAAGAGTAACCTTAAAGAAGATATATCAAAAGTAATGTTTCCCTGACGTGTATTGAAAATAAATATAAGAAGTACACATATAAAGCAAAACGAAATAATCCGTAAGATGCGCGAGACATTTTAGGCGAGATGTGATGGATTTTAATATCATTAATTTACGTTTTTCCCTTCCGATTACGCAGTATAGAGAAAGTATATTGTAATGCTATGTTAACTCCTACTTTATCAAATAGGCACACCATCTGAGAATTATTCCAATTGATTGAAGAGAATGTTACGGCAAACGTTCCATTGAAAGCGAATGATGATACCGTTATCAAATATATAACAGAATTTACCAACAACGCAGTAAAATGTTTGATTAAAATTTGTTGTTGGATAGTGTAAAAGACGTTTAAGAAAATGGTGCAGGTCTCATTTTCGTTAAAATACCTGATTTCTTTAAATTGCCAAATTTCAGTTTTTCTTGTCCTCTTCCTACAACTAAAATATTAAAGATAGAGTTTTTTCCTTAATGAAATCTGTTCTTTAGAGACAGATCTTGAAATATGGTCATGTACAATTTTTCGAAAATTTGAGTAGTTTTCGTGTAATTTTGCGTGAAACATAGGAAACGTTTTATTTTTTAATAATTTTTCTCTCTTAAAACTGATGCCTAATATTTTGATTAAATTTTGATATCGGATAGCGAAAAGTACACTTAAGAGGGCAGGTTTTATTTATGTTGAAATCCCTGTTTTTCCGAAAATTGCAAGAATGCAAAATTGTTTGCGTCTTCCTACAGCTGCAATTGAAGGGTTTGGGAGTAAAATAAAAAAATGTTAACACTCAAGTTATAGTTTCTGTGATATTAATATTTTCGTACAGTTTCGTACGGTATCTTCTGACCTTGCGCCGTGATTCCCAAATAGTGAAAATTATGGCGTATCCGGCAAGGCTTCCGGTTCTTGTCATATTTATGAAGCCTACTCCGTTTAAACCCCTTACATTAAAAATGTTCACTTGTTTAGATCTCGCAGACGTTGCCGTGTACCCACACATGCCGTGTACCATGTTTTACTCCTGAATCATCTGTTTATGAAGGTAACACTGGTCGGCAGTGATTTTGTTAATGGTTAACTGTAGCTTTTTCTTATGTAGTTTTCTACCTTAAATCGAATAGAAGCACAAAAGTTGCCCATTGTGCTCAGTTTGTAATTGCACAATTACTGAAAATAAATATATTTAGCATATAGCCACGTGTCATTGATGCTGAAACGCTAGTTGCTTGCAGATTTATTACAAGACAGGGGCCGCCAACAATGTATGATATTGTAAATTCTACTATAGATGTGAAACAGACACCAGACCGGCAATATTAGATTTTCAACACGGATGTACTAAAATTTGCTGTTTTCTATGTGAGTGCGATAGCTGAGATCGCAAACATCATTTTGTAAAGAAGCACTGGCCTCAACGACATCAGGTACTTGGACAAAAAATGTAACTTCGCAACCACTTGTAAATCCTATAAATGTATATCTCCCACCCTTACACATCAAACCCGGTTTGGTGGAAATTTTTGTGAAGGCGATGGATAAAAGTGAGACATATTTCCTGTACTTAAAGAACAATTTCCCGAGGATCACTGAGGCGAAAGTAAATGAGGATATATTTGTAGGACAACAAATAAATCTGCTAATGAAGGATCATGATTTTGAGGCAAGTTTGAATCGTGTTGAAAAGGAAGCATGGACGTCGCTTCAAAAGGAGGTAACTGAACTGCTTGGCAAAAGTAAAGCTGAGAACTATGAAGAAATAGTAACCTAACTCTTTCATTATTATGAAGCTCTGGGTGTAACATGTCTCTTAAAATACATTTTCTGAATTTATACTTTGACAGTTTTCTGAAAATCTCGGCGCTGTGAGAGACGAACACGGTGAGTGATTGAGTGACTAAGACATTGAAACAAGGAAAAACGGTATCAGAGAAAATGGAATAGAAATATGCTTCCACATTACTGCTGACTGATAAAAAGGGGGATACCACAAGCAAAATACAGCAAAAAATCGTTGAAAACTATATTTTGATTGATATGAGAATAAAGTAAATAAAACCAATAACTTTACAATAGTGTGGAATATTTAATTGCTTATTACAATTAATCCTTGCCCGCTACAAATAAATGCTTTGCAAATTTGAAATCAGAGCACCCTATTCCAAAAGAAACAGGCATTCTATTCCGTTTAATAGACAAAAAGTTAAATTTTGTCGACCAGTTTCACTTGTTTCTTCATGAAATGTGTTCATCGAAAACAGATTTTTAAATAAGTTCATGTTCAATTTTCCAAAAATGAGTATTTTAATGTAAGTTTGGGCTAAACATAGGCAATTTTTTAATTTTAAACAATTATTTTCTCAGAAACAGCTCCAAACTTTCTCTTTAACTTTTCTCACTTATGTATCAAAGAACGGTAAAGAAAGTAGTATTGGTGCCATATTCGGCGGAAAAGATCGAAATGGTAAATTCGAATTCCTGCGCTTTGCTTGAAGCAGTGTCAGTCAGTGAATTAATTTGAGATATGCTTGTAGGCAGTTCAGTATTCTGAGAATCCTTTCACATTGTTTACCTTAATCAACTTAATACATTAATATTACAAATTGTAGAACATTACTAATTTAAATAGTTTATGAGCATTACAGGTCTTTCACGCCGCGTTGCCATAGCAGCTTGAGAATTTCTTCCGAGAATTTCATTATTGGACGGCGAGAACGATGGCATTTGATAGAATAAGGAGGCTTTATTTACAAAATGGCAATGTCACAATGCCACTCCGTTCAAGAAAATAGTACATTCAAATATATTGAAGTCGAGAATATAGTTTTTTGCATAAGTTGGACGTTTTGTAATGACATAGCATATGACTTGTACTATATGTATTCATAAGCCGGTAAAATGGATGATGTCCTTCAGTTCTGGATGTTTAATTTATACGTGAAATTATCGTTCCTTGTTTATATAATGTGCTACAAATATTGTAACAGTTGAGATTTATTCATGTTTTTTCTTTTGTAGTTGTAAGAAAGGGCCACAGTTTTGAGTAGCAAATAATTGAAAATATCTACAGAAGGCACTTCGTTCGAATTGGTTTGGAATTTTTCAAGAGATGGGAGAAATTGTGATATGATATTACATAATCGTTCCCAATAATGGCAGGAAGTATGTACTGTTGTAGCACCTTTAATTTACAGTATATTTAAAAGTAGTCCACTAAACATGTTTTTTCATGAAACATCGCCATGAACTGACTGCACTTTGTCCTCGGCTTTCGTGTTTTCCGAGTTCGTGTCCTCCGCTCTCTAGATGCCTGCTCGTAGGCTGCTTTACTGGATGTACCAAAAAAGGACGCTTTTTATCGCCATTTGTGGTATTAGCATTGCAAACTATGAAGAGCAAAGTTAATTGCAGCAAAAGAGGCTTTTCGTTCTATAATTTGTCGAGAAGTTGCATACATGTACATCAATTTTCGGCCCCTTTGATCGTATATGTACAGTAGCCAGCTGGCTGTGACATTCATGCAAGAATGGTTGCATCACTTCAAGGAATATAAAGACACATTTTTACTTTTATCATACCTTTGAAAACTTCCAGTCAGGTTTAATTTTGGCAGGGGGCTGCAGATGATCGAGGGGTGAAAAATACTCTAGGTTATGACATTCTTGAGGTATGTACCCTGGCAGGTGCCCGGCAAAATTCAATTATCGAACAATTTACGTCCTAATCGTTGATTTATTAATTAGTGTTTCCGAGCGCGTCAAGTGCTAAGATAATTAGTACCGCAAGTGTAGTGCAAGTTTTTATCGCGGGAGGTGGCGGTGATCTTCCATAGCGGGAGGGTGAGATTTGGCGCAGACCTACAGGTCGGCTTGCGGAGTTGCACCCGACCCTCCACCAAGTGTCTCCCACCAACGGGACATCGTCACAACCGGGACAACCTCTTAATTCCCGATTGATTTATCGATAGTGCATGTACGGCAAACGTTCCATTGAAAACGAATGATGATATAGATACCGCTATCAAATATATAACAGAATTTACAAACAATGGCAACAAAATATTAGATTAAAATTTTTTGCTGGATAGTGTAAAAGACATTTTAGAGAATGGTGAAGAAAAGGTGAAGTGAAGAAGGGGAAAGGGAAGGGGAAGGAGAGGACAAGAATCGGGAGGGAAATATCAAGGCAGTTTCGCAGTTCGTTTGATATGGTACTTCTCCGGCATTTTCTAATAGTGATTGGAGACACCATGAAAA
>BLKR01002018.1:170000-229834 GCA_011170035.1 Teleogryllus occipitalis
CACTTGTAATTCCGTGCGCGTCAACTGCTAAGCTCATTAGTCCCGTAGGTGTAGTGCATGTTTTTCCTCGGGAGGTGGCGGTGATCTGCATCCCCCACTGGATGACGTGATCCGGAGCCGACCTACTGTCGGCTAGCGGGATTTCCCGCAACCAGGAATCTCCAAGCAGCGCGGCCCCACCTCAGCCGGGACAAGCTATAGGCTCCCGATCGGTCTCCATGTACGTGCAGTAATGTAGTGTATGTAGGTGTTATTGTGTGTAAGGGGTAAGGATAGGACGAGGAATGGGAAGGAAAGATCTCGCGCTGTCGGTGGCCCGTTTGGTAGGATATTGTTCCAGCATTCACCTGGTATTGATCGGAGAAACCACTGAAAACTATCCATCAGAGCAGCTGGCCGCTAGAATTTTCCTCCAGGCAGCGACAGAAATTTCTGAACACTGAAGTATTTGAAACAATACCGGAACGAAAATAACACTTAAAACAGGATACAAGTGCTAAGAGATGGGTAGTCTACAAAAATTCTGAATCGGCTACACAGAGACAAGAGCGACTTACTGACGAACGCAGTCGCACTTTTAAAAATATACTGTAGGGAGGGAAGCAAATTTGAATAATTCTCTAGATAGCAGGGCGGCGTTTCATTATGACTCTCAATTTGATTATTTACACTGATCTAATGTTCAAATTGGTAAAATGGAAGATGTTTGGTGGGGCAAGAACATAACTTGCGAGCATTATAGCATGTTGTTCTAACAGGAAAGTAAAATTGAGGCCCTTAGTAGAGCCTCCTGAAATTGATGAACATCCTGCTTCATGAACACTTCTTGATGATCATCTTGCTACTTGCTGAACATCCTTTAACAAAACATTTCTTGCGTCGTTTCAGACAATACAACAACCTTTTTCAGATAACGTCTTTTGGTTGTACAAAAGATAAGGATTTTATAAGCCCACATTCAAAATTCAGAGGAAAATTTATCATCGTATTAGTAGTTAATAATTTACTGTAATAAATACGCGGGCAACGCCTGGTAATTCAGGTAGTATTACAATGAAACCTCGCGTTTTTGTCGTTCAACATGCCGGATCCTTAGCTCCACTACTCTTCCTCACCGTCGGTTCTGGTGGAATCAGCAAGCAGCAGGAGCTAGGAAACATCATTCGCTGATATGATTGAGTGGCTCACAAAGCCGCACTCCTAGCACCATTAGATAATGCCATCATATCGTGCATCTCACGGAAATAGTGGAAAAGAACTCGGGAACTTTATGGACAGATGTCGTTCAACATGTCGCAATGCCACTCTAAAATGTTCCGTGACTGAGTCGATCAATGAATCATGGGAATTAAGGATTAGTTGGCAAAGTACAAAAGGTCCTTTGCAATGAAATAAATACGTAATTACAACACGATTGCAAAATCATTCATATTTCTTCAGAATGATTAATGAAGGAAATAAGTGAACGTAAAACTGAGACGTGAAAGTTTATAATTGCTACGTTTTAATGATTTTATTAAACTACGTGGTTTATAAACAACGCACTACTTCAGTGTTTTTCTTACTTTTCTGTCGAGGAAAATATTTTGTAGGTGCCTACGACAACATTTTTAGCTACGAACCGTGGCTACTGAGAGTAAAACTAATGACCATAAAAGAGATGATTATGAAAGATTGATTGTCAGAACAGGTCTATTTTACGTCGGTGACACATTTATGTCGATTTTATATTTTCAGAAATATAAATTACCAAATGAGGAATGAAGCAATTAAACTTAAATTCGAGGTTTTAATGCCAACTGATACACAATTCCATTGACCGCATCATTATTGACAAAAACCAACGGAGGAACTTCCAGGAATATCATTAAAATACTTCAATAAATTGGAATGCTAAACATTTGCAGTAGTAACAACTGTACATCGGAATGTAATATTTCATCAATATCTCATTTCCACAATTTTATCGATATTTAATTTGTAGAAGCTAATAATATGGATTAGAAATATCTTTGATATATTAGTTCATCGCTTTGACTGTATTTTATAACGTAATTTTGTGCTATGTAATTCACTAGAAATCGATAAAAATTGAGTAGGAATTTGCTGGTGGACGAGGCAAAGAGGCAATCGCTGATTAATTACAGATGTGCCATGGTAATAAATTGAACTGTAATTTTATTACAGCTTCGAATTCTCAAAATAACGACAGGCTTTCCTAAATAAGCTATAAAACACACACTTTCTCATTTAGAAGGTACGGAGAAAGAAATATTATTCCAAAGTGTATGTATTCAAATAATAATAATAATAATAATAATAATAATAATAATAATAATATTATTATTATTATTATTATTAAGTGTTAAGAAATCAACTAGGAGTGTTTCAGGGATATTTTCCCTTCATCAGTGGTTTTACAGTACATCATATAATGATGTATATATACGAGTATGAATGAGAAGGAGAGGTGAAGCGTGGTCGATGGAGTGATTTGTTTAGAGCGCTTCTCAGGCATTTGCCTGGAGATGAAACACGGAAACTACCGAGAGCGTAATTAGTTTTCGAGCTTCATCCCAACAGACGCCGCACTCGTGGTCTCGTACGCTCACGCTCTTGCACTCACATTTTAACTGCCTCCCGTCCGGCATTGAACTTGGAACTTTCGTTAGTAGGCCTTTACTTTAATGATCGCAGCTACCGATTCTGGTTGGTCACATTAGTCAAAACTGTTTCTCAATAGGATTTATTGAATCCTATGGGGTATTTCCCTTACGTATTATACTCTACGTATTGTAATATTTTTCGTTACGCTAAAACACTGTTATTCACTCTGGTAATTTATTTTTCCGGTTCCAACAGGACAAGTGAAATACCTCTGAATACCTCTAATACCACTATATTTGAATGCATTTAACAATGTAACAGCCCATTTCACTTTAACCCAGTGGATTAGCGTAGTTGCCGGTCACATTATCCTATTAATAATAACCATCATCAACATCAATTTGCTTCTAAGCAGATATAACAATCGCTCGAAAAAGTTAAGGCAATAAGAAAGAACAAACGATGCTTTTGAAACAAAAACAATTGTTAAGATTTGAAAAGAGATACGGTTTTATGATAAAAGTTGCTTGGATGACGAGTCTTCCAAAGTATGTAGCATGAAAATAAAATGCTTAGAACTACACATTTGTGGGCTGTAGGGAATGATTTCCTTCAAATCGGAGGCAAATGTAACACGCGTAATTTCGTTATTGGAAATTTCCCACCTAACGTTCACTAGTGAACCTCTAGGAATGGTAGAGGACTCGGAAGTACTCATTGTTGAGAATGAACGTGTAGTGAGAAAATGCATGTAATGACGTTGCACGCAAGGTCACGTCCAGACCAATCAAGGATTGATTTAATGATTGATTATTTTACTTTAATGCCGGGCTCGTCAACTGCTAAGCTCATTAGTTCCGCAAGTGTGGTGTGTGTTTTTTTCTTCAAGGTGGCGGTGATATTGCTCCACTGGATGGCGAGATCAGGCGCGGACCTACCGTCGGCTGGCGGGGTTTTCCCAACCAGGTACTTCCCACCAGCGGGGCAATTTTTCAAAAGTGCCTAGTTGACGTTATCACGGCTCACAACAGATTTCATTTCTTTTATTACACAAGCAAGTCAAATTAGTTAACACAGCAATGATTACAAAAAAAAACTTAATATTTCTTCAATATAATAATCCCACATATTTAATAAATAGGGAATTTAGAGAAGACTATTTGGAACAAGGAATGCCTGATTGTATTAAATTGAATATTTTAGAGCAGTAATGCACATTAATATAGATATTTCTAGCATGATAACAAATAATCATAGCAATAAAAATTTAGTCAACATTTGAGAACAGGAGTCAAATAGCTACAAAACAAAAGTTTCAAACAAACTATTTCTCCCCCGAAGAAATTAAATAACTACGCAAGTGGGAAAAAGAAATCAAACAAATTACAGATGCTCGTAAAATGAATGTACAATGTCATCTCTTAAATACAAATAATTTTGTTACCATGAACGAACAACTCGTCAAATGAACTGATAATTTAAATCTGTTTTCTGTAATAAGGTCAATAACACATTGCTGATGTTTCACGATATAATCTGAAACAAATAAAGCTCCACAATTTCTTCAAAATAAACTAGAAACCTGATACCATAGATGTCTAATCCACTACATCAGCGCAGCCAGAACACAGCTTCGAGAAGGTTTACCAACATGCGCCCCGCGGTGGTAGATATATTAGATCACTTTATGGTAATTCAATAATTAGTATAGACAGTTATGAAAGACTTTTGCAAAAATGACGAAGTATTGGCAGACTTTTCATTGGATTATTTTGGTTTCTTGATCGAAGAAAATACAATATCTAAAACAACCAAAGTCAGCTCTCGGCAAAGGGCCAGCTTTTTTTAATTTGAATCTGCAGCGATTGGCCATTTACAGATGTCAACCAATGACGGGCAGTAGTTTTCTTCTGGTTCCGAATGAAGGTAAGGAATGCTGATATGCAGTGGGGAAAAGCTTTAAGCTCCCGACTAGTCTCCCATCAAGTCTGGTAGTGTAGTACATGTAAGTGTGTTTGTGTGTAAATATGGGTTTACGAAAGGATATGAAAGAAAAAAGAAAGATAACGAGCGGCCCGTGGCCCATTTGGTAGGGTACTGCTTCGGCATTCGCCTGGTGTTGATCGGAGAAACCACTGAAAACTACCGATCAGAGCAGCCGGCCTCTAGAATTCTCCTCCAGATAGCGACTAAATTCGACGTAACTGACGAGACAATGTCAAAAGTCCTGCCTCCGTCGGGACTCGAACTCAGAACCTTCCAGTCAGAGGGACTGCAGTGACATCAGTTGATGCCCCGAGACATCTCTCTCTGCTAATGGGTTGGGAATTAACTTATGTGTAGGGGGCGGATTTTATGGGTACTTGCTTCAATATAATAATATTTATGAGATGCAACAAATATTCTCCACAGAATTCCTGAGTAGCTTCCGAGCAAACGAGAAACGCACCGTGCGCTTTACTACCTCTTGCTTGTCCTATCCTCACCCCCTAATACACTTCCACTAACATGCACTACACTACCACACATGCAGGGAGACCGATCGGAAACTTAGACCTTGTCCTGGCTGAGGCATGCCACGCTGTTGGGAGATACCTTGTTGGGGACAAGCCCCTAGCCGAGTAGGTCGGCGCGGGTTCTCGCCATACAACAGGAGAAAATCACCACTATCCGAGTAAAAGCACGCACTATACGTACGGGGTTAATCACCATACTAGTTGACGCGCCCGGAATCAATAATAAACAATGATCCCACCCCATTGCCTAGCGGGACCGGGAGCGGTAACTCAGTGCATCAACTGATGTCCTAGGTTCAAGTCCTGACGGCGATAGAATTTTCGACACTAGTTTTTCAGCTACGTCGAATTCAGTCGCTGTCTGGAGGAGAATTGTAGCGACCGGCTGCTCAGATCGATAGTTTTCCGTGGTTTCTCCGATCAATACTAGAAAAATGCCGGAGCAGTACCCTAACAAACGGGCCACGGACCGCACGCGATCTTTTTTTCCTCTTCCTTGTCCTATCCTCTCCCCTTACACATACACTAACACTAACATGCACTACACTACCACATATTCCGGGAGACCGGTCGGAAGCTTAGAGCTTGCCCCGGTTGGGGCGGTGCCCCGCTGGTGGGAGAGTCCTGGTTAGGAGGAAACCCCGCTAGCCGACGGTAGGTCGGCGCCGGATCTCGCCATCCAGCGGGGGAAGGGGGGATCACCGCCACATCCCGAGGGAAATACATGTACTACACTTACGGAACCAATGACCTAAGCTGTTGACGCGCCGGGAATCACTAACCCACCAACCAACCAGCCTAGCGCGTTGCTGCGCGCGCGGCGCTGACCTGCGGCCGAGTGAGCGGCTCGACGGGCACGGCGTTGGCGAGCGCGGCGCCGGGCCCCGCGGCGGCGGACAGCACGAGGTGGGCGTCGGGCGCGACGTCGCGGGCGGCGCGGCCCGCGGCGGCGGCCTGGGCGGCGGGCAGCAGGGCGTGCAGCGCGTGGTGCGGCGCCGCAGAGGGGGCGTGGCGCGCGCCCGCCGGCAGCGACCCCGCCGCCAGCGCCGCCAGCTGCGCGCGCACCGCCGCCGCGTCCGGGTCCTCCGGCGACGCCGTCGTCGAGGTGGGCGTGGTCGTCGGCACGGCCGTCGTGTCCGGCTCAGACCTGCAACGCGGCAGTCGCGGTTTGATTTTGATTTGATTTAGACAAAGAACAGTTAAACTGTGTGTGGCGTGTTGGGGCTCCTTCACACTTCTTGAAAATTTAGCCTGCAGGGTGTCGCGGTCTGATTTTGTTTTGATTTACCCAAAGAACATTAAAACTGTATGCGGCGTATTGGGGCTCCTTCACACTTCTTGAAAATTTAGCCTACAGGGAGTCGCGGTTTGATTTTGTTTGATTTACCCAAAGAACAGTTATAATGTATGTGGCGTATTGGGGCTCCTTCACACTTCTTGAAAATTTAGCCTGCAGGGAGTCGCGGTCTGATTTTGTTTTGATTTACCCAAAGAACATTAAAACTGTATGTGGCGTATTGGGGCTCCTTCACACTTCTTGAAAATTTAGCCTACAGGGAGTCGCGGTTTGATTTTGTTTGATTTACCCAAAGAACAGTTATAATGTATGTGGCGTATTGGGGCTCCTTCACACTTCTTGAAAATTTAGCCTGCAGGGAGTCGCGGTCTGATTTTGTTTTGATTTACCCAAAGAACATTAAAACTGTATGTGGCGTATTGGGGCTCCTTCACACTTCTTGAAAATTTAGCCTACAGGGAGTCGCGGTTTGATTTTGTTTGATTTACCCAAAGAACAGTTATAATGTATGTGGCGTATTGGGGCTCCTTCACACTTCTTGAAAATTTAGCCTGCAGGGAGTCGCGGTCTGATTTTGTTTGATTTACCCTAAGAACAGTAAAACTGTATGTGGCGTATTGGGGCTCCTCCACACTTCTTGAAAATTTAGCCTTCACTATAGTTAACCACAAAAACACTTTACACGCAGTAAATTCGATGGCACGGATGTAAATTTGCAGTGGTTTCGTCAGAAAGTAAATCCTACCCGGGTCCATAGCCCAAGGGATGGTAACGGGCCGCGGGGATCACTCCCAGTGGACCGGCTAAGAGGTGGACTAGGCCAGTTTGTCCTTATATCATTGACTTCCCCATCTAGCTAGACTTGCATGTAGATTAACTAAAAAGAGATGTCAAGGTGGGGGGAAGAGGATAGAGGCGACGCCCTGGTGCTTCTCACCCTCGCCCAGCCCGGTTCCCGCTAGCATGCTACTTGTATTTTGTGACTGCAAAATAAACAGTTTATATATGTGGCGTATTGGGGAGAAGCACCTGGTACACACGTCGCTTGTGTACGGGAGGGTCGCAAAGTGAGGGTTTCCGGTGTTGTGAATGAATATATCTGCAAGAGGTGATATTTTTTTACGATACTTGCTTTTTTGTGGAAGAGGGTAAACTGGGATTTGACGAACTTACATTTAATTGGTTCGTAACATCCACTGTATGAGAAGGGTATTGAAATCCTGTGCCTGTAGGCGGTCAAGGTGAAAAACAACAAGAACAAACAAGCAAAAATGAAAATGCTAAAATTGGTCCGCTCAAAATAGAACAATGAAATTTTCACTTTTGTTCTACATCATTTGATCATTTCTGACAAGCTGTTGAGGCTGCAAAATGGCTTCATCAAAGTTTTGGGAGAACAACAGACGATTCCGATTGACAACAAGCGTCTTGCCGTATCGCAACGTATTAGAGGATTTTTTCTAAATTGAGCAACTGGATTTATCCACTTTTTCGTTTCTAGGCCCGGCAATGAGAGTTTTTCTGTCGAAAATTCGCCGTTCTTTCGCGCAGCTTTTGATTTGATTTCATTTGATTTTTCGTGTTTCCGAGTACGTCAACTGCTTTGTTCATTAGTCCCGTTAGTGTAGTGCATGTTTTTTTCTTGGGAGATGCGCGGTGTTCTTTCCCCGCTGGATGGCGAGATCTGGCGCCGACGTACCGTCGGCTAGTGGGGTTCCCCCTAACCAGGACTCTCCCATCAGCGGGGCACCGCCTCAGCCAGGACAAGCTGTAAGCTCCCGACCGGCCTCCCGGAAGGTGTGGTAGTGTAGTGCAAGTTAGTGTAAGTGTGTGTGTGTGTGTGTGTGTGTGTGTGTGTGTGTGTGTGTGTGTGTGTGTGTGTGTGTGTGTGTGTGTGTGTGTGTGTGTGAGGGGAGAGGATAGGACAAGGAAGAGGAAGGGCAGATCGCACGCGGTCCGTGGCCCGTTTGTTAGGATTCTGCTCCGGCATTCGCCTGGTGTTGATCGGAGAAACCACGGAAAACTATCGATCAGAGCAGCCGGCCGCTAGAATTCTCCTCCAGAGCGCAGCTTTTCATAAATATTTCCTACTCCGTAGCAAGAAATTAGAAATTGAAAACGGATGGCTCTCTCTCACATGTTAGTAATTATTTTCAAAAATAAACGTTTGTTGATTTGTTTGAGCAATACATTTATGAATAAAAATGTAGTGATGTTAATATTATATTCATTACATTAAGTATAAAACGAGAATCGAGAGTTAGCCAATAAATCAATTGCAGCCCACTTACTCATCGTCTTGTTCGTAGCCCTCGTCCAGGGGCCAGTTGTCGAGCAGTGCGACGCCGCCCAGCTGCGCCAGGTGGCTGTCTCCCAGCGTCGCGCGCATGCGCTCTGCTACCCACGCCGCCAGCTCCCCCGCGTCGCCCGCCCAGTCCAGGAAGAGCGCCGCCTCGTTGCGGTACCCGCCCACGTGCGCCTTGTCCTCCTCGCCCGCAGCCTCCGCCTCCGCCAGCACCAGCGGCAGGTGGTGGTCGTCCTTCACGTGGATCTGCGGGGAGACCGCCAATTCGACAACAAAACATCGATGTTCAAAATTAAAATATCGATGTTAATAAATCATCTTGCTCTTTTTAACTGGTTTTACTATACGAAAACCACACATTTTTAATAATATCTCAAAATTAATAGAACGAACGATTATCTGCCGTCATTTGATGCTTACGTTGTTTTCGAGATCAAATATAATTGTAGTTCATCTTTCTAATTTTGTTTAGTAAGTTGAAATTGATGTATCGAAAGAAGTGGATCATCATTAGTGTATGAAGCAAGAAAATCTTTATGTGATGAGGTTGTAGTTTATGAAACGAAGATTATCATAAATTCGAAGATCGCTAGCACACTATTTTGTTGGTTTGCACGGTTACATTATTCATTAGAGTAAACGTTTATTACGTCCTAAGCGATGACCGAATTACACCAGTTATTTACAGCCTTGTTGTATTTAACGTACACTGTGAAGAAATGGAGTCGTTTAGCTATCTTTAACAAATTTTATTTTCTCGCTAAAAAATGAGAGAAAAGTTAAAAGCAAAGTAAATTCAGATAACAAAGGTAGTTCAGAAAATAAGATGATAAAGCTAAGGTCATCACTAAAACACGATACCAAGTTTGTCAATCTGCGTGTGGATTGTCATTTTATGCAATGAAACATGCATACAAATGCATGAAATATGCATACAAATTAGAATTATTTCGAATAGTGTTATTCTGTCATCCTTTTTGTCCTGTCACATGTTATATCTTAACGAACTACTAAGCTAACTCTCGAGAATATGGTTAAGAAGATATTCTGCATTCATTGTCCAAGGCGGACGTGCCCAACGAGCTTGATTAATAACACTCTGAGTCGAAAAACTGCAAGAGCCATTGCTGGGATCATTTTTTCTCGTCTCTTCTACCTTTTCCCATCTTCCCATTCTCCTCTGTGGACGACCTTCTGCGCTCCTATTCACATATGGATTCACCTTGTATGCTCGAGAACAAGACGAAAGAGATTATTCTAAAAATCCCACAAAAATTGCAAAAAAGAGTCGTCTTCGTTGTCGAAAACCGTTGTGAGAACGTATCAAAACATACAAAACAAAACATTGATTGATTGATTTTTTCGTGTTTCCAGGCGCGCTGGTCATTAGTCCCGTTAGTGTAGTGCATGTTTTTCTCGGGAGATGGCGATGATCTTCCCACGCTGGATGGCGAGATCCGGCGCCGACCTACCGTCGGCTAGTGGGGTTTTTCCCCTAATCAGGACTCTCCCACCAGCGGAGCACCACCCCAGCCGGGACAAGCTCTAAGTCCCGACCGGTCTCCCGGGATATGTGGTAGTGTCGTGCATGTTAGTGTGTGTGTGTAAGGGGAGAGGATAAGACAAGGAATGGGAAGGACAGATCGCGCGCGGTCCGTGACCCGTTTGATAGGGTACTGTTCCAGCATTCGCCTGGTGGTGATCGGAGAAACCACGGAAAACTACCGATCAGAGCAGCCGGCCGCCAGGATTCTCCTCCAGACAGCGACTGAATTGAACTTAGCTGAAAAGCTAGTGTCGAAAATCCTGCCGCCGTCAGGACTCGAACCTAGGACCTCCCGGTCAGAGGCGCTGCAGTGACATCAGTTGATGCACTGAGCTACCGCTCCCGGTACGAAACAAAACAGAAGTATCTTTTCTTGTAAAGGTTCGAGACAAGAAAATCAAACGAATGGTGGCCGCAACCCTATCTACGAAATTTGTTTTCCCAGAACTGAGCTTAAAGCTTTGCCCCCGGCCTTGGTGGCAACCCGTTTTTCCACGCCTGCTCTTGTCTACTATTTTGGGCAGACCTCACCTAAGGATATAGAGAGCAACATCTAGAATGTCGCCTTCGTTTGAAATAAACTCATATCTTTGTAGTCGATGCTCGCACCCTCGCGGTCTCCATCGATGTCTCGCACGATATCAATCTGGTTAAAAGGGACTTCAAAGGACTAACATTTTATTCTCACTAAAAGAGGTGGCTTACGTTATACTCACTTAAATGAACTTTGTTCAAAAATGGTTCGTTTCACTTATTTAAGTGTCTCAGATGTTACAAACTTTAAGGACATATCGGGGAGAAAACAATCACTTTCAGACCGGGAGCGGTAGCTCAGTGCATCAACTGATGTCACTGCAGCGCCTCTGACCGGGAGGTCCTAGGTTCGAGTCCTCACGGCGGCAGGATTTTCGGCACTAGCTTTTCAGCTAGGTCGAATTCAGTCGCTGTCTGGAGGAGAATTCTAGCGGCCGGCTGCTCTGATCGGTAGTTTTCCGTGGTTTCTCCGATCAACACCAGGCGAATGCCGGAGCAGTACCCTATCAAACGGGCCACGGACCGCGCGCGATCTATCCTTCCCATTCCTTGTCCTATCCTCTCCCATTGCACACACACACACACTTACACTAACATGCACTACACTACCACATATCCCGGGAGACCGGTCGGGAGCTGAGAGCTTGTCCCGACTGGGGCGGTGCCCCGCTGGTGGGAGAGTCCTGGTTAAGGGGAAACCCCACTAGCCGACGGTAGGTCGGTGCCGGATCTCGCCATCCAGCGGGAGAAGATCACCGCCATCTCCCGAGAAAAAAACATGCACTACATTAACGGGACTAATGACCTGAGTAGTTGACGCGCCGGGAAACATGAATAAATCAATCAATCAATCAACAATCACTTTCAGTCAACAAAAACCCAGTGAGAATAGTTACTTATGACCAGTGGCGTAGGCTCAATGGATGCGAGTAATGTGTCGCATCCCCACGTTTTTCGTCTCTTTTAAAACTTTTGTTAAAACATTTTTCTATTCCTAAAGTACATCTCTCTCTTTCGTTTATTCTTTTCGTTTTTTCCCCATGCGCTTTCCGGTAGGCGTCTGTCACCTCCATGGATGTGACAGGCTGAGAAACATCCCTTGGACAGCTTCGATTCGTTGCCGAGGTCATTGTACTCTCACCATGTGCTGTGTGCGAGATGGGAGATTTCGGTCGACGGTAATACGACGCTGACTGTCGCATCTCGGACTTCCCATTGGCGCTTCTGTATTTCCCTTCCTAAAGCTTTGACATCGCCTTCCAGTGGTCACGTGTTAACGACTGTGGCCTCTGTAGCGGGTTGGGGGAGGGGGAGTTTGACCACTCTACACATGCACGCGTGTATTATTGTTTTGTTTATTATTGTCAGAGCAAGCAATGCTGACCTGGATGGCCGAGGTGGCTAAAAGCGAGTACCGACTCAGCGCTTCGGTCCAAAGGGTCGCGGGTACGAGTCCCACCTTGGGCATGGCTGTTTGTCCCTTGACTTGACTGTTGGCCTTGGCATGGCTGTTTGTCCCTTGACTGCACGTCATACGCAGTTTTTAACTGTTTTTTTGACGTAAAATAAATAAATAAAATAAATAGACTTTGTGTGTGTTGTCGCGGAGGGCCTCGCGTTCTGCTGACCCCAGATCAGAGGAAGCCGCAAGTGTTTGTCTAGTGTATGGTCGAATATGCGTCCCTTCGGGACGTAAAGGGCAACCGGCTGTCGGCTGGATAAAAGCCCTAGGAAAAAAAAGCAATGCACATTTAGCAATTCTCAAAGATTCTCAAAGAAGGCACGTAGGTATGTACATCGTAATATGGATAGAAACCAATTGGCCTACCTTGTTTAATCCGTAAAACTGATCACACCCCAAGATCACTGAACAGGAGACGCCACTGCTTATGACACGGGTTGTAAAAGTGAAAATTTCTTTTGCGAGTAGGAAAGATTGCGTCACGAGACCGATTGGCCGAATCCGATGAGCGGAATAAAATCATTTTTACTATGTGTGTCAAACACTAGCTTTTGCACAGCCTTGCTGACTTTTATTTAATTTTAATTCAAGTATTCAATTATAAGTATTTTAATTCAAGTACGCTAATACTTGGGCTTTTAGCAGGCTGTGCATGCCCTGAAAAAAAAACGCTTTTACTGGCGGATGTCTAAAATTTAATGTAAGTTACACACGAGATATTTACCCCTCAAGATTAGACAATCCATTACGCACATGTGTTCTTAAGGTATATGAAATCCACTGTACCAGAAAGTGGCTTGCAGAACAACTGTGCATATGTGGGACCCGTGGATAAGGTTCTCTAATAGAATTTTTCATTTAAACATGTTGGGACATCACAATTAGTATGAAGACGTTTTTCATTAAGCATCCAGGTTAGATGTTCCTTTTTTATTTCCATCACTTTAGAGAGGTGCGTTTCGCGATATTTCCACTCTGATTGGATGACTCGAGTATTAAGAACTAAGGTAGCTTTCCCCTATCTCCGGAGTGTCGCTGGAAGAGGCGATTGATTGAAAAAGCTAGGGTTTCTTTCAGCGGAAGTTCTGTAGATTCCCAGAAAGATAATTACGATTGAAGGCTGCACATTCAAGATTGCGTCCGCGTCCTTCTCGTTGTAATCGCCCACCCTTACGGAGGAGATTAACTGACTTCTTCTGACCGGCTTCAAGGGCCTCATTCGTGAAGACATTCGAGGTCAAGGAAAATTTTTCGCAGCGCCAACGCTTAACTGCGACAGAAAACAAATTGCATCCCACACGAAGACTAAATATGATAAGAATAGACGAGAAAATTATTGTTTCTCTTAAAGAAGATCGAACGTAACACGTGAAAGCTAGTCGCTTCTTTGAAATAATGTATCTCTACCCCATTGAAGACGGACATAACTTCGCAGGAAGAAAGGTTATTACATAAATGCAGCTGTCTTCGATGTGATAGTGGAGTGTGTTCCGCATTTAATGTCTCGTTTCCTGCCTCGAAACGCACTCGGCTGACTGTCGGTCTGCTAGCTGTTCTCGTTTAGGGTACGAACAAGCAGAAGTTGTCTCGTTGCTGGTTGATTAATTTCCGAGCACGTCATCTGCTATGGTCATTGGTCCTGTCAGTATAATGACTGTTTTCTGCTGAAAAGTGACGGTGTTACTTTCTCAGCTGGATGGTGAAATCCGGCGCCGACCTACACGACAGCTTGCTGGAGATTTCTTCCTCTGGGTATCTCACTCCAGCGGAGCAGCGTGATAGCCGGAGCATTCTCTAAGTTCCCAACTGCTCTCCCAACATGTGTGGTAACGTTGTACATGTTAATGTTCGTATAAGAGGAGAGGAGATGACAAGGAAGAGGAATGAATGATCGCACGCTGGCCGTGGCCCGTTTGCTAGACAGCGGGTGAATCCAACCTATCTATGTAGTAGTGTCCAAAATCTGCAACCGTCAGGGCTAGAACCCTAGGACCTCTCTAATAGAGTCGCTAGAGACCTTCACGCTAAGCTCAGCCCTTCTCGTTGGAGGTTTTTGATTGATTGATTTTTTCATGTTTCCGGGCACGCCAACTGCTTTGGTCATTATTCACGTTAGTGTATTGCATGTTTTCCTCGGGAAATGGCGGTGATCTTCCCCCGCTGGATGGCGAGATCCGGCGCCGACCTACCGTAGGCTAGTGGGGTTTCCCTCTAACCAGGACTTTCCCACCAGCGGGGCATCGCCCCAGCCGGGACAAGCTTTAAGCTCCCGACAGGAATATGTGGTAGTATAAAGCAGGTTAGTGTAAGTGTTTGTGTAAGGGGAGAGGATAGGACAAGGAAGAGGAAGGACAGATCGCGCGCGGTCCGTGGCCCGTTTGGTAGGGTACTGCTCCGGCATTCACCTGGTATTGATCGAAGAAACCACGGAAAACTACCGATCAGAGCAGCCGGCCGCTAGAATTCTCCTCCAGACAGCGACTGAATTCGACCTAGCTGGAAAGCTAGTGTCGAAAATCCTGGTAATGGAGGTCGACGTGCGATTTGCAACGTAAAAGAACGAAGGCCAGATGATCAGGAGGTTGCGATAGTTGAATGAGGGAGAGAAGGTTTCATTTCAGGAGATTGCGGGTGGGAGGAAGCAGCCTGTGTCCTACAGGCAATCGTCACATCTCAAATCGCAATGACTTTTTTCTCTTCTTCTTTATCGTCTTCCTAGCGTTACTCCCACGCAACTATAGACACCATAAGGCATCCCCACGGGCGTATGTGATTATAACGTTGTGAGTTAATACAAGACCTCTTCCCTGACGCGCGCGGTACATGCTAGTTATATAGAGTTCATATCCGACATTCGCCTGGAATTGATAAGGGAAACCACTTATCAAGGCAGTCGACCTAAGAATGTGATTTCGGATCGAACCCACTACCTCTCAATAGAGACTTTTGCTCGAAGTGAATCACTTTAGCGTATGCCAATTTTGAGCCATTGCGCATGCGCAGATGTCGCGTACGCTAAAGTGCTTCCCGCTATGCCAAACGTCAGGCAAGGCGGTGGTTTTACGCTCTCCGACAGTGGTCTTTATGACGTCGATGGGGAAACCAAATATTTTGTTTTCGCGCTGGACCACGGCGCCAGACTGAACTTCGACCAACATCTCCAGGGTGCACAGACGGATTGAACTCTGAAGCTTCGCTTTAAAGTCAGACTAAGTCGATGAATCAACCTTCCCCGGAACCTCCATCACCATCCAACCAACCTCCATCAGTGGCAAAGTGCCTTGGGGATGTCCTTTCTCGTACCCCGTCTTTCCCACCGGTGGGAAAACTGACCACTGCTTAGAGGCTCTCGACTCCCATAAACACTAATGGGACGCTTACAGTACTTGCTCTACTCTTGCACCTTCACCTTGCACTATACAGATGTCACGTAACTTTAGCATCTCCTGCAATTTTTGAACAATTGAAGTTATTGCAATGCAGTTTGCATAGAAGTGCATGAGGGAATGGAACTAGTTTATACATATACTTATTTCTATTTTATCACTTTTATTTCACTTTTATTTTAAGAGATATTGAGATATCTTTTTTTTAAATGGAATTATACATATTTTGTAGTCCATCATGACGAGCGTAAAAAGAAGAATCCAATGATATACATGTTGTCATATGTTAGATAAGCATTTTTTTGTGTGATTTGGTTTTTTGCGACTCGTGTTTAACGGCTATTGTAACGCCCCGAGAACGTATTAGCAGGGAGAGCGCTGCGTGACCTTGTGTGGTAGACTGTTACATTCAAAATATGCGTTCAATTCAAGTCGCAAAACGATCACAATTATTTTACAAAATGTTTATCTAAATTTGACAATATGTATATTATTGGATTCGTCTTTTTACGCTCGTTACGATAGGCTAATGTTTTTTGCGCAGGTCCATATGAAAAAAACAAAGTTACCTCAATACCTCGTAAAATACAAGTAATCAAATGAAAACGAATTTATAAATCCGTTAACCCCATCCCCTCATGTACTTCCGTGAAAAATGCATTGCAATAACTTCAACCGTTCAAAATTCGCAGGAGGTGCTAAAGATACGTGACTCGTCCTGTATAAAGGACAGACCGCTGGCAACGTTGTTGAGAAGGAGCGAGCGTGGGCCAGGCGTGTGCTCGCGCTCACCTGTAAACGTGCCCGGTGGAAAATACCGTGGTAATGTTTGCGCATTATTCATCCACGGATTCATCATGTAATATTATTACCTTTGTGAATACTCAATGACACATTATTCGTGATGAATAATATACCGCGATCATTGTGATGACTACATACGAAAGCTGTATTTAAAGCAGGAGAGAGAGAGAGAGAGAGAGAGAGAGAGAGAGAGGGAGTGCTCCTGAGGTAAGAAAGAGAAGGTAGGGGGAGAGATGAAAGGAGAGAAAAGGAACGTGAAAGAGGAAACGTCATAGAGTAGAGAGAGAGGTGCTGAGGAGGGACAGCGAGGAGGGACAGAGAGGAGGAGACGAGGAGGGACAGCGAGGAGGGACAGCGAGGAGGGACAGCAGGAAGGAGGGGCACAGCGAGGAGGAGCAGAGAGGAGAGGGGCAGCGAGGGAGGGCAGAGGAGGGGCAGAAGGAGAGAGCAGGAGGCGAGAGGGACAGCGAGGGAGAGGAGGCAGAGAGAGGGGCGAGAGGAGCAGAAGGAAGAGGCAGAGGAGGGAGGGGGCAGGGAGGGGCACAGCGAGGAGGGACAGCGAGGAGGAGGGGGCACAAGAGGAGGAAGAGAGAGGAGGGGCAGAGAGGAGGGAGGCAGAAGGGAGGGGGGCAGAGGGAGGGGCACAGCAGAGAGGAGAGAGGCAGAAAGGAGGAGGCAGAAGGAGGGCAGAGGGAGGGCTGACAGCGGCAAGGAGGACAGCAAGGAGGGACAGCGGAGGGAGCAGAAGGAGGGGCAAAGAGGAAGGCAGAAGAAAGGAGGGAGGCAGAGGAGGGCAGAAAGGAGGGACAGCGAGGAGGGAGAGGGAGAGGGGCCGAGCGAGGGAGGGCAGAGAGGAGGGGGCAGAGGAGGGGCAGAGGAGGGCAGAGAGGAGGGGCAGAGAGGAGGGGCAGAGAGGAGGGGGCAGAGCAGTGTCCAGAGGAGGAGCTGAGAGGATGAACAAAGCTGAGGGAACAGAGAAAGAACGAGGGGCAACGGAAAGGGAAAGACCCGAGAGAGGGTCAGGAAGGAGGGACAGCGAGGAGGGACAGCGAGGAGGGACAGCGAGGAGGGACAGCGAGGAGGGACAGCGAGGAGGGACAGCGAGGAGGGACAGCGAGGAGGGGCAGCGAGGAGGGGCAGAGCGTGTCAGAGGGGAGGAGCTGAGAGGATGAACAAAGAGGAGGGTCAGAGAGGAGGGGCAAAGAGGGCCAGAGAGGAGGAACATAGGGGAGGGAGAGAGGATGCTAAGCGAAGAATGAGGGGTGGGAGGGAGGGAGGGTGAGGAAGGTAGTCTACCGCCAGGAAGGCAAAAGAACAAGGAAGCAGCCGGAAGAGGAAGGCAGGCAGCGCTTACGGCCGGGGGCACGCTGAGCAGCAGGCGGCGGTTGGAGAGCAGCTCCCAGTCAGATTCCGTCAGGCAGTCTAGCGACCCGTTCACCCACAGCAGCGCCTGGTCTGCGCAGTGGGCGTCCCACGGCGTGGGCGGCGACGTGGCGTGGGCGGCGTGCAGGAAGTGCTGCAGCTGCTGGCACGCCACCTGCGTCTGGTCCTCCACCTCCTGCGCAACGCACGCGCACACGCACACGCGCGCCACATGTAGAGAAAGGCATGCCAATCACTATAGAATGCAATAGCCAAAATACGAAAATAGGTGCTTTCATAGTTTGGAAAAGGAGACATTTCGAAGCAGAATATAAAAAAGATTGTGGCGGCGATCGTGTAACGGTCAGCGTCTCAGGTTGTTATACCCAAGTTTGCGGTTTCAAACCCGATCGAAGCCGTGGATTTTTAAGGGCGAAAAATCCTTCGTACGCCTTCCTTGGGAGGGAAGTAAAGCCGGCTGTCCCATGTTAGTAGATTTACTGCATGTAGAAGATCCTCAAATCTAAATGAAGCCACTGAGTTAAATTCAAATTGCCTGTTTCGTCGCCCAAGAAGTACTTTCTTTCTCCCCTAGTAGGAGCGTAACGAAATGTGGGTGGTCAGGCGGAAGAACAGGTCTCATGGCCTTTAGTCTCGCGACGTAAAATAAGGCATTCATTAAAAATTAGTGTTACTATTTAAACAGAATTCATGCTAGTATTTAAGAACGAGAATTATAATTGTTCATTCAGTTGTGTAACTTCTGAAAGAAAGTAAACAAGTCTGTCTGCTCTCCTGAATTTACGAAATTACCACAAACAAATGACACACAAATCAGATTCTGGCTAAATTACTTATTAGAGAAAGTAATTTACTACATAAAGTAGCAAGACAAAATCAGTTTTAAATATCAAGAGCTCACAAAACGAGATTTTTATGTAAAAAACTTCACTTTTTGTTGCACCATTACAATCTACATTATACTACGTAAGTAGTATACGAAAGTACTACGTAAGTAATACGCGAGATAATAACTTTAAAAAAGAAAGTCAGGTATTTGGAACCTCTCGCGCTTTTTGGTGTAAGAGATTTTCAAATGATAGCTGAAAATATAGTAGGATAGATATTGAAATATTATAATATTACGTTGAGAGACCATTGCCAATAACATGCGAACTTATTGTAATTAGCATCACTAATTATTGTAGCATCACTAATTTGTTTTATTAGATATCTAATGTGAAACCAATTTTTAAATCTTCCAAATTTATACTAAGAATTTGTGAAGGAACTGATGGCACAAACTCGTCAAGTTAGACTTTTCTCCACGACTATCCAGAATATAGACATTTCTGAACGTTAGCGGATGCAGTGATGATGACAATTCCCACAAGTCGAGCGAGGATATTATTCTCCCACGTCTGTCGACCAATCACATTTGTCGTAGTTCATTATACACGACAGAGGGTTCTCGCAGTCGCCTACAGAGGCTCTGCGTGCTCTTCCGCGACAGGTCGCAACTATCCTTAGACAGGAGAATACGAAACAGTACGCGAGATGGTGTTTGTTACGGTAAGAGAACATTGCGTGTTTTGTAGCCGTTCTGTAAGGTTATGGCGCCCATTTAATACTTTTAAAACATCAATTTCAATGCCATAGAAAAAGTGCAGTCTTGTACTCGCCTAGAATGGCTATTATTCACTAGTAGAAATTCCGACACTCGCTCCTACGTCGCTCGTGGCGTAAACATCAACTCGTGAATAATAGAACTATTAATGATATATTCTTCAACAAGCGTAGAATGATAAACTATTAATAGTAACTCTATCATTATAAGCTTGTTGAAGAATACACTATATCTCGAGAACATGTTACCTTTTAAGTAATTCCTCCCCCCTTCTCAACTGTTATTTATCGATGCCTAAAATATGAGAGCCAGTCGCGGTACCTATGGCTCCTGTGAAGGTATTACTAGCGAAGAGCACGTTATCGCACCCCGAAGGTCCCATAGGCCTATCTCCGTCCATGGTATCCCTTGGTCCCATCTCGATGCCTGGAATGGATAGTTCTGGGAGAGGGTATCTCGTTCCTCAGGCATACAGTTGCCTATCAGGTCAAGAGATTGGGATACACGTGAAATACAATGGGGGATGGAAATTCACTCACCGCCACAAAAAAGAGATTAAAACATCTATGCTTTTGGCCAATTTCCAACCCACAAATTTAGTTTCCACGGAGTTAGACAAAAATGCAAGGTCGATTTTAAGAAAATATCGTTTGAAAGTTTCTGAAAATGGGCACCTTTGAGCGTATTTTCACAGACACATCATAATATATGAGGTTTTGAAAACCTTCATATAAGTTAAAGCACATGTACTCTCAAGGGATGTAATGTATAAAAACGCCGGTAATGTAAATATAAACGAGAGTAATTTAACAAAAATTTAATTTATGTAATTTGTGAGAAATCAAAGGAGTACATTAAAACGAATTGTTTGTCAAGTTATTCAGTGCTTTTTCCGCTAAATGTAAAAAATTAAAAATTAAATAATCAGAGCCATATTCAGGAAATAATGTTTATAGTAAATAAATCCATATATATATATATATATATATATATATATATATATATATATATATATATATTAAAAATTGAACGAAACAGTTAAAAAAATATTCTGAAAAAAGTACATCACAATTATTAAAGAAATATTTGCCAGAACAAACTTTCTTCGAAGAAAAAATCTTATATTCGACAGTCTAGTTGTAAGACAGGGCTCAAAAGTTTGCAATTTTTGAAAAAAGGAAACAATTAATACAGAATCTTTTATAAGTGTATTTTACTCTATTAAAACAAGAAATTTAAAGAGAAATTTGGAGTCATTATTTAAGAAAACGTTTGAAAATTTCCCAGTGGTCTCATGAGAAGCACCCTTCAAAATCGCAAGGTATTAATTTGGGGCAGATGGACACGGCAATATTCATTTTGAAAAAAATCTACTAATAGTTTAGGCATTAGTGTTGTTCACGCACGGACGAAGAGGTAGACAGATGTACGTTTAAAAAAACAACTTTTTTGTTCCAGGGGATCCCAGAACGTGCACTCCCTTTGAAATTTAGAAATCTATTTAGTATTTCAGTTCCTGTCGCCGAAATGCATATATTACTCCGAACATACGTACATGAAAGTAACTAGATACATTTAAAAAAATATGGGAAAGCCTTTCAGACCCGTTTCACATTAGAACTCAAAATTCAAAGTTTTGTTATAACAAACGAAAGCAAAAGCAAATATTTTATTCATTGAATGCAAAAACGGAATGCTATTTTAAAGGATTTGCTGTTTTTGGCTCTATTGGACTTTAAATCGCTCTTTGCAGAAGATGGAAACTAGTGGTACTAAAACAGCACGTACTTTCACGCCTGTATTTTCAGGCAAAATTACGCGAAATGTACTCAAATTTTCGAAAAATTGTACATGACCATATTTCAAAATCTTTCTTTAAGAAACAGATTAAATTAAGGGACAAATCACAATCTTTAATATTTTAGTTGTTGGAAGTCTCCGAAAAAAGTTTGAACTTTTGCATTTTTTTAAAAAAATCAGGGTTTTTAATGATTGTGTGACCTACACCATTCTCTTAAGTGTTCTTCACACTATCCAACAACAAAATTTAATTTTCGATGGAGATATTTGATGGAGATATTTTTGAAAATTTTGAAAATGTACCAGGGACTTTATGTACAGTACCCCTCAAAATTAAAATATCGGTTTCAAATTTAAGGAACCGCAACATCAGCCAGATCGATTGAAAAATATCAATTTTGGAGAAAATAGGCTGAACGGTTTATCCGCTAGCGTTGTCCACAAACTGACCAACAGACAGACGAGCGGACGGAGACCTACGTTTTGTCGTCAATCGATTTCTCGGTACGAGGTTCCACAAAACATGGATTCTTGTTACATCAGCTGTAAGAGGATTTCCCCCCTAAATTATGAACTGTATTTATCAACTTTGTCGGTACCAGAGCCCTAAAATAAGAGTTTTTCTGTTGAAAATTCGCAGACTGTTCGCGCAGAATTACACAACTTCCTATCTTCTGCGAAAGCGGTAGCTAGAAAGTAAAACGCATCGTTGAAACGCTTTCCTGCACGCGCGCTGTGACTAACGGGTTGCCTACCTCCCAGGAGTCGAAGGCGGGCGGCTGGGTCCAGGGGCACACGAGCAGCCCCAGCGCCCAGTCGGGCAGCGGCGGCGCCCGGCTCTCTATTGGTATGTGCGCGGCGTCCGCCTCGTGCAGCAGGTGCAGCGCGTCCTTCGGGGAGGCGGCCCCCAGCACCTCCAGCGACACGTTGGCGGGCCGCGGGTCCAGCACCCGCACCTGCACACACGGAAGACCACGCCCCGCTACATTCGCTTCGCCTCGCAGAAATGCTTCTGGATAAGTAGACACTGCGTGAGTCTGAAATTAGTCTCCTTTATTTTAGGCAAACGAGAATATCTATTGGTTGTTTTCAAATAAAATAATATGTATTTCCGTATATTGTTTATTATAAACACACACACACACACACACACACACACACACACACACATATATATATATATATATATATATATATATATATATATATATATATATATACTAGCTGACCCGGCGAACTCTGTTCTGCCTTAACAGCCGGTCCCATCTTTTTCTCGCGTCGCACTCACTGTGAGAAACTGTACTATCCTTGTTGCACTGCGTACGTGCAAAAACGTGCGTTCTCACACAGGAACGCTGTAGAACGGGATAAACAGTATCCTATGTCCGTCTCCTGGCTCTAAGCTTCCTGCTCACCAATTTTCAGCCAAATCGGTTCAGCCGTTCTTGAGTTATAAATAGTGTAACTAACACGACTTTCTTTTATATATATACTAGCTGACCCGGCGAACTCTGTTCCGCCTTAATAGCCGGTCCCATATTTTTCTCACGTCGCACTCACTGTGAGAAACTGTACTATCCTTGTTGCACTCGTGATAATAAAGCAATTGCAGATTTGTGTTTTTCTCTCAAACAAAGAAGAATTTAAAAAACGCTCTGATATTAAATAGATAATTAAAAAATCTATCTAATTATACTTCACTTCACTTTTTAACACGCTTTTATTAGCTTCATTTGTATCTTTGCTTGATTGCTTGCTTGTTCTCCGCTGCAGAACGCTTCTGCACAGAAAACTTAGGCGAAAAGGCGCGAAAACATACGAAAACGCGTGAAAACGTGCGAAAACGCATGAAAACGTGCGAAAACCCTCGAAAAGGTGCGAAAACCCGCGAAATCACGCAAAAACGTGCGAAATCACGCGAAAACATGCGAAATCACGCGAAAACGTGCAAAAACGTGCGTTCTCACACAGGAACGCTGTCGAACGGGATAAACAGTATCCTATGTCCGTCTCCTGACTCTAAGCTTCCTGCTCACCAATTTTCAGCCAAATCGGTACAGCCGTTCTTGAGTTATAAATAGTGTAACTAACACGACTTTCTTTTTTATATATACTAGCTGACCCGGCGAACTCTGTTCCGCCTTAACAGCCGGTCCCATCTTTTTCTCGCGTCGCACTCACTGTGAGAAACTGTACTATCCTTGTTGCACTGCGTACGTGCAAAAACGTGCGTTCTCACACAGGAACGCTGTCGAACGGGATAAACAGTATCCTATGTCCGTCTCCTGGCTCTATGCTTCCTGCTCACCAAATCGGTACAGCCGTTCTTGAGTTATAAATAGCGTAACTAACACGACTATATATAGATATAACGGCGAACGAAAGGCGGCTAGCATTATCGCCTTCTGTTATCAGTGCAGCGTTACAACAATGGGTTACAACAGGCAACATGCGAAATCACGCTGAAACGTGCGAAAACGTGCAAAAACGTGCGTTATCACACAGAAACGCTGTCGAACGGGATAAACAGTATCCTATGTCCGTCTCCTGGCTCTAAGCTTCCTGCTCACCAATTTTCAGCCAAATCGGTACAGCCGTTCTTGAGTTATAAATAGTGTAACTAACACGACTTTCTTTTATATATATAGAAGATATATATATATATATATATATATATATATATATATATATATATATATATATATATAACGGCGAACGAAAGGCGGCTATCATTATCGCCTTCTGTTATCAGTGCGGCGTTACAACAATGGGTTACAACAGGCAACAATGACCGCTAACATGCGAAATCACGCGAAAACGTGCGAAAACGTGCAAAAACGTGCGTTCTCACACAGGAACGCTGTCGAACGGGATAAACAGTATCCTATGTCCGTCTCCTGGCTCTAAGCTTCCTGCTCACCAATTTTCAGCCAAATCGGTACAGCCGTTCTTGAGTTATAAATAGTGTAACTAGCACGACTTTCTTTTATATATGTATGTATGTATATATATGTATATATGTTATATATGTATGTATGTATCTTTTATATATGTATGTATATATATGTATGTATGTATTCTATATATATTGCATCCGCATGTCTTAGCCTCCTTTCAAGACAACTGTGGCTGGGACGTCGAGACAGCAGAGGAGGTGAGCGGCAGATCATAAGCTGCAGCAACCTTCCTGTTTCTGTGTTTTCCCAATAACGAGTTCGGCGGGCTGGTACACGCCGAAATCGTATCGTGCTGAGCGGGGTGAGGGAGGTGGAGTAGGGTTGGGTGGCGTGGGGTGGGCAGAAACATGCGTGGGCACACAAAACGTCTCTTTAGGCGATTCTCATCAGTATGCTTAAGAAATAGAAATGTAATACTGAAGATGTGGAGGGAAGTTAAGACTGATTTATTAACAGCAACCTAACAATAATTATTATTTAATTAAAGATAGTTCAGAGACAAATTAGAAAGATATCTGATAAAAAATACCGTCAAAGCCTTAATTATTATAACAAAAATAATATATTATTGCGTATAAAGAAATAGGAAAATCTTAATAAAATATTACTTCCCTAAAATAACAATAAATTGACCTTCCAGTAAATGCTCAAAATCACTACCATTACCAATAGATAGGCATTTACTATTTTCCGTGTATGGCTGGAACACGCTGAAGAGTAACAAGAAGAGAATAAGTGCTTCCTCTTTCTTTCAACCAAAATTAGCCACATTCTCCCATATCGAAATCTAAGGCCATGCGTTCGGGGACGCTGAAAGCCAAACATATTTCACACGTTGCAAAAATTGCTAAAAAAAGAGGAGTGGATCCCAGACATGGGTTGCGAATTAAACTAAAGACCCTTAGGCAATATCACGTCCCAGTCGCCTACATTTGTTTAACATCTTGAAAAGTGCGGAGTTCGCTGTGCGCCTGGCAGAGTGAAAACGCAATCAGCTGACCACAATATTGCGACCAACTTTTTCTGGGGTAGTAACGCCTGCTTAATAAGTCCCGGGGAGGGGCATGGCATCACACTTCCCCTAACCAGAGAAGGCCGTTGCATAAGTAGTGAGGAGAACGAAGCGGAGACCTATTCATGTGCGAGACGCCGATATACGTTTTTCTGTTGCGAGACACCGCCATTCTGCAACCTCCGCGTATTTCGCCCAGAGGAAGGTCGCAAATGGCGTCCGAAATGTTGGCACCTATGCTTAATAAGCGGCACCTCCCTGACAACCAAACAGCTATTGATGCCGGCCGAGAAATCCTACGCTCTCATTTCATAATCTGTAGGGCAGAAAACATTTAAATTCACGCATTTAGCTCGGAGGAAGTCACAGTATGGCGGCCAAAACGTTGGCACCTATGCCTATTAAGCGGCGCCTCTCGGCTTGCCACGTAGCTATTGCGGTCGCGGAAGCCTATGCTCTCATTTGAACCACCTCTAGGGGAGGAAACATTTAAACTCATTCGTGAGTTCTCGCATTTCACCCCGAAGAATGCCACAGAACAGCACCTGTGCCTAGGACGCAGAGTCTCCCTAACAGCCAAGCAGCTATTGCCTCCGGCCGCGGAAGCCTACGCACTCATTTGAACAGAATCTAGGGAAGGAACCATTTAAACCTATTCGTGAGTTCTCGCATTTCACCCTGAAGATGGTCGCAAAATGGTCCTGGGCTATTAAGCGGCGTCCCCCTGACGGTAAAATAGCTACCAACTCCAGTCGCGGAAGCCTCCGCTCTCATTTGTACAGTCTCTAGGGAAGGAAACATCTCTACTCATTCTTGAGTTCTCGCATTTCGCCCTAAAGAAGGTCAAAGATTGGCAATTGTGCCTAGGACACGACGCCTCCCTGACAGGCAAGCAGCTACCAACTCCGGCCGAGGAAGCCTACGCTCTCATTTGAATAGCCTCTGGGGGAGGAAACATTTAAACTCATTCGTTTGTTCTCGCATTCTCGCATTGCCTTGCCAAGCAGCTGAAAAATTTGAACAGTCGCAGAGTTCTCGCATGGAACCAGTGCCTATTAATCGTCGCCTCCCGGACAGCCAAGCAGCTACCGACTTCGGTCACGCAAGCTTACGCTCTCATTTGAACAGCCTGTATGGAAGAAAACATTTAAACGCATTCTTGAGTTCTCGCATTTCGCCCTGAAGAAGGACAAAGATGGACACCTGTGCCTAGGACGTGTGCCTAGCCACCCTGACAGGCAGGCAGCTACCAACTCCGGCCGAGGAAGCCTACGCTCTCTATTTGGAGCCTCCGCTCGCATTTCGGAAACAATTTAGCACTCCCTGATTCGTTAGAATTCTCGTTTGTTCTCGCATTTTGCCTGAAAAAGGTCGCAGAATGGAACCAGTGCCTATTAATCGTCGCCTCCCGGACAGCCAAGCAGCTACCGACTTCGGTCACGCAAGCTTACGCTCTCATTTGAACAGCCTGTATGGAAGAAAACATTTAAACGCATTCTTGAGTTCTCGCATTTCGCCCTGAAGAAGGACAAAGATGGACACCTGTGCCTAGGACGTGGCGCCACCCTGACAGGCAGGCAGCTACCAACTCCGGCCGAGGAAGCCTACGCTCTTATTTGAACAGCCTCCAGGGCAGGAAACATTTAAACTCATTCGTTAGTTCTCGCATTTTGCTCTGAAAAAGGTCGCAGAATGGAACCTGTGCCTATTAAGCGTCGCCTCCCGGACAGCCAAGCAGCTACCGACTTCGGTCACGCAAGCTTACGCCCTCATTTCAACAGCCTGTATGGAAGAAAACATTTAAACGCATTCTTGAGTTGTCGCATTTCGCCCTGAAGAAGGACAAAGATGGACACCTGTGCCTAGGACGTGGCGCCACCCTGACAGCCAAGCAGCTACCAACTCCGGCCGAGGAAGCCTACGCTCTTATTTGAACAGCCTCTAGGGCAGGAAACATTTAAACTCATTCGTTAGTTCTCGCATTTTGCTCTGAAAAAGGTCGCAGAATGGAACCTGTACCTATTAAGCGTCGCCTCCCGGACAGCCAAGCAGCTACCGACTTCGGTCACGCAAGCTTACGCCCTCATTTGAACAGCCTGTATGGAAGAAAACATTTAAACGCATTCTTGAGTTCTCGCATTTCGCCCTGAAGAAGGACAAAGATGGACACCTGTGCCTAGGACGTGGCGCCACCCTGACAGGCAGGCAGGTACCAACTCCGGCCGAGGAAGCCTACGCTCTTATTTGAACAGCCTCTAGGGCAGAAACATTTAAACTCATTCGTTAGTTCTCGCATTTTGCTCTGAAAAAGGTCGCAGAATGGAACCTGTACCTATTAAGCGTCGCCTCCCGGACAGCCAAGCAGCTATCGACTTCGGTCACGCAAGCTTACGCCCTCATTTGAACAGCCTGTATGGAAGAAAACATTTAAACGCATTCTTGAGTTGTCGCATTTCGCCCTGAAGAAGGACAAAGATGGACACCTGCGCCTAGGACGTGGCGCCACCCTGACATTCCGTACATTTGTCTAGTCGCATTTTGCTCTGAAAAAGGTCGCAGAATGGAATGTGCCTAAACATCGCCTCCCGACAGACAGCTGCAGCTACCGACTTCGGTCACGCAAGCTTACGCCCTCTTTCGGTCATTACGCCCTCATTTGTGTATGGAAGAAAACATTTAAACGCATTCTTGAGTTCTCGCATTTCGCCCTGAAGAAGGACAAAGATGGACACCTGTGCCTAGGACGTGGCGCCACCCTGACAGGCAGGCAGGTACCAACTCCGGCCGAGGAAGCCTACGCTCTTATTTGAACAGCCTCTAGGGCAGAAACATTTAAACTCATTCGTTAGTTCTCGCATTTTGCTCTGAAAAAGGTCGCAGAATGGAACCTGTACCTATTAAGCGTCGCCTCCCGGACAGCCAAGCAGCTACCGACTTCGGTCACGCAAGCTTACGCCCTCATTTCAACAGCCTGTATGGAAGAAAACATTTAAACGCATTCTTGAGTTCTCGCATTTCGCCCTGAAGAAGGACAAAGATGGTCACCTGCGCCTAGACGTGGCGCCACCCTGTTGCACCGGAGGACGTACCCGCGCAGGCAGCACACAACTACGTGGGCGACGCTTTTTGCTCTGAGGTCGCAGAATGGAACCTGTGCGGCGGATATCTCCATTACGGAACCCTGGCATTTAAACGCATTCTTGAGTTGTCGCATTTCGCCCTGAAGAAGGACAAAGATGGACACCTGCGCCTAGGACGTGGCGCCACCCTGACAGCCAAGCAGCTACCAACTCCGGCCGAGGAAGCCTACGCTCTTATTTGAACAGCCTCTAGGGCAGGAAACATTTAAACTCATTCGTTAGTTCTCGCATTTTGCTCTGAAAAAGGTCGCAGAATGGAACCTGTGTCTATTAAGCGTCGCCTCCCGGACAGCCAAGCAGCTACCGACTTCGGTCACGCAAGCTTACGCCCTCATTTGAACAGCCTGTATGGAAGAAAACATTTAAACGCATTCTTGAGTTCTCGCATTTCGCCCTGAAGAAGGACAAAGATGGACACCTGTGCCTAGGACGTGGCGCCACCCTGACAGGTACCAACTCCGGCCGAGGAAGCCTACGCTCTTATTTGGCCTCTAGGGCAGGAAACATTTAAACTCATTCGTTAGTTCTCGCATTTTGCTCTGAAAAAGGTCGCAGAATGGAATCTGTGCCTATTAAGCGTCGCCTCCCACAGCCAAGCAGCTACCGACTTCGGTCACGCAAGCTTACGCCCTCATTTCAACAGCCTGTATGGAAGAAAACATTTAAACGCATTCTTGAGTTCTCGCATTTCGCCCTGAAGAAGGACAAAGATGGTCACCTGCGCCTAGACGTGGCGCCACCCTGACAGCCAAGCAGCTACCGACCCCGGCCGCAAAATGCACCGCTCTCACCTCGAGGACGTTGGCGCCGTTCCTCCCGCGCAGGCGCAGGCGCAAGGGCGCGTGGGCGACGATGCGCAGCAGCGTCGCGGCGCCGCCCTCCCCCACGGCCAGCAGCGTGGGCAGCGCGGCGGGCCGCTCGGGCGACGGGTACAGCCACTCGCCCGTCTCCGCCTCCGCCGCGTCCACGTGCGGCCCCAGCAGCTGCGCGCCGGCCGGCAGCCGCACCGTCAGGTCCCAGCGCCCCCGCGCGCCCACCATCGTCGCGCCCACCTTGTTGCTCAGCAGCTCCCGCGCGCCGGACTCGTCCTCCTCCATCGTCACCTGGATGGATTGATCGATTGATTAGTGAGTCCGTCCACTGCGAAAATCATTAGTCCCGTTTATACTTTTTGTCGCGGGAGGTGGCGACTGGTTGCTGGATGGCGAGGGTGCGGGTTGACATACGGAATGCACTACACTACCACACATGACCGGAGATCAATCGGGAGCTTAGAGCTTGTCCCGGCTCGTACGTTACCTTGCGGGGATTTTCTCTAACGAAGTATGCCCCATCAGCGTGGCACCACCCCAGCTCTAACCTCCCGACTGTTCTCCTGTCATGTCTGGTAGTGTAGTGCATTTGAGTGTATGTGTGTGTGTGTGTAAGTAAGGGGGAGGAAAGGACAAAAAAGAGGAAGCAAAGATTGCTTTGTGGCACGTTTGTTAGAGTACATCTCTGGAATTCGCCTGGTGTTGATCGGAGAAACCACGGAAACTGCCGATCAGAGCAGCCGACCAATAGAATTCTCGCCCAGACAGCGGCCGAATTCGACCTAACTGACAAGCTAGTGTCACCACTGTCGGGACTCTCCCCCAGGGGAGAACTGCCCCAGCCGGGACAACCACAAAGCTACCGTGATGTTTAGTAGTGTAGAGAAAATATTCATAAAATGTAAGTCTTATTCGTCCCCGACCATGAAATTTGGTTTCTGTTGACAACTACTATTTAAAATGTTTGGATATGTATCCCGAAAAATTCATCTACACTACAAAACTAACATAGTAACTATTAAATTTTGAATGTTGATACAATATTGAATATGGGCCTCATAGCTGCTTTTGTTAGCGATTTCCTATTTGAACACTTATAATAGGATATCTCAAATTTGTTACGAACGTTTAGAGGAGCATTTAGAGTAGTCGTAGAAAACATCTATTTGCTAAAGAACACGTTGTTTAAAGAAATTTCATGTAACAAAGTTATACATGATACTTCCCCTGATTAACAGACAGCTCCTAAAGTATTGGAATTTGGAGAGTAAAGATTAAGTTCTTGATTGCTTAAGAACGTGACCTGCCAATCAACTGAGAACGATGAGTCACCCATCACAGCAGTCAATGACGTAAAACTTCTTTATAAGAAATTTCCCTCGCGGCGCTAGCTGGCGCGTGATTTTAAATGTAAGGGTTGTACAAATTTCTCTGGAGTAACGGGACATCATTGGATATCTGGCATATGACTTAGTTACTGTTCTTGAAATACAATTCACTATAAAATTCACTCGTGCTGCACTGAAATACAATTCACTATATATATTCACTCCTGGCCTACCACTTGATTATTGATTCCGGACGCGTCAACTGCTCAGGTCATTAGTGTAATGCATGCTAAGTGTAGGAGGAGAAGATGATCTTTCCTTGCTTACTTACGAGATCCGGCGCCAACTTAGGTCAGCTTACGAGGATTTTCCCCAATTAGGTACCTCCGAAAAGCGGGCCACCGCCCCAGCTGGAGCAAGCTCTAAGCTCCCGACAAGTGTGGTGGCATAGTCCATGGGAGTGTGTGTGTCTAAGTAAGTAAGTAAGAAAAGAGTGAGGAAAGGAGAAGGAAAAGGAAGGAAGGATCGCACGCGGTTCGTAGCCCGTTTGGTAGGGTACTGCTCCGACATTCGCCTGGTGTTAATCGGAGAAACCACTGAAAACTATCGATCAGAGCAGCCACTCTGTTGAATTCTCCTCCAGACAGCGGGTAAACGCGACCTAGCTATGTAGCTAGTGTCGAAAATCCCGCGGGATTCGAACCTTAGGACCAGCCGGTCCGAGGGATCGCAGTGGCATCAATTGATGCCCTGATCCACCTAAACGGGTACTTACGTTGAATCTGATGGGTGGGTCGGTTTCAAGGGTGACTGTGTAGGGCGCGAGGGAGGTATCGCCGTCCGGGAGCGCCTCGTCGTCGGTGCGGAACTGCAGCACGAGCAGCGGCCCGCGGCGCCGCGCCACGAGGTGGGCATTGCGCAGCTTGGTGCAGTCGGGGCCGCACGCCTCGCCGCCGGGGCACGACGTGCTCTCGAGCGAGGCAACGTTCACGCAGGAGCCCACGCCTCTCGGCTTCAGCTTCACGGCCTGCGGGCACATGCACACGAAACACTTGAGGAGGCGGACGGTGTCGCTTAGAATCTGAATCCTCTTGTGGTAGGGTTCGGTTCGGATTCGACTAGGGTTTGGTTCGGATTCGACTAGAATTCGGGTCGGAATCGACTAGTGTTCGGATCGATTACGACTAGAGATCGGGACGGATTAGCGTAGGGTACAGATCGGATTCAACCAGTCTTCGGATGAGATTTGACTATGGTTCGGACCGGATTCGACTAGGCTACGAATCAGATTCGACTAGGGTACGAATCGGATTCGACTAGGATACGAATTGGATTCGACTAGGGTACGAATCGGATTCGACTAGGGTACGAATCAGATTCGACTAGGGTACGAATCAGATTCGACTAGGGTACGAATCAGATTCGACTAGGGTACGAATCAGATTCGACTAGGGTACGAATCAGATTCGACTAGGGTACGAATCAGATTCGACTAGGGTACGAATCAGATGCGACTCGCCGGAGCGGATTTTTGTTTCCAGTCAGTATTGCACCGTCAACAGTTTCGAATTCGATTGGGTAAAATTTAAACCTGTTTTTTATGCTCGATTAGGTTAGAGTCAAACTTGAAATATCGCAGAGGTAGCTTCTCATGTTAAGAAAAAAACATTACGAACTAGTACAGTACTTAAATATTACAATATATGAACAAACGTTTTCAATGCCATGAACAATATAGCACTGAATATTAGAGAAATTTACGACCGTACCGAACTTTAATTACGATGAAAATCTGAGTTTAAAGGATATCCCACAAAACGTGAGAGGTGAAGTCTGTGAACGTCTGTGACGTCTGTGAACACCCTACCTATTTTATTTATTATTTTAATTCAGTCTTAATTAATCACGTAGTTGTGTTAGGCTGAGCGTCAAAGAGACCCTAATCGGAGGATATTTTATGAATTTCTTCTTTTATTTCAAATTTATGTTCAAATTATATGAATGGAGATTTTTTCGATATTTCCTGATAACGCCAAGGGTCAGATATTGAACGTTATGTAACCTGGAATATGTAAAACGTAATCAGCAATGTTAGTTAAAGTGTAACCAAACCTTTAATATTGTTACCGTCTAATTTTTAAATTAATTTATTTTAAAAAGAATTGATATTTTAAAGTCTATAGTAAAATACAAGAGATGTTTTACTTGGAACTACCCCTCACGCTATCTATAAATTTCAAGACGTTTCATTTAGTTGCCGGGTACAATTGTGGATAGCAAGCCTTGTTTGGGATGTACTACCGTAATATCTTCCTTAGTTTTTCTTTGTAAAGATCCTTTACAAAGCTGAAAAGTTTCTTTCTCGTTTTCCTGAAATTCTGTTGCTCCTTTATCTCTTGAAGTAGCAGAGAGAAAATTTTGTCCGTCTGTGAACACCACTACCAACTAAACTATGCGTACGATCTTTTCCAATGTGAAGAAACCTCTGTTTATCTGTCTCTATTTGAAGCATTGAAATTTTGAAAAACAATCTTTAAAATTGGAGGGTACTTTAAATTAAGCTTCCCCGACATTTTCAACATTTTCTCAAAAGTGGCTCCAATTTTTTTCTTCAAATGTTTTGTAAGACTAGAGTAAAATACACTGATTAAGGTGGCATATGTCCGATTTTCACAGTTAACCCTGCATTTTCGAAAATTTTAAAAGTTTGGATTTTTTCGGCGCATTAGTTTTCGCGCAATATTGCATACAATATGTGCAATTTAAAAAATAACAAAACGAAGATTTTCTCAAAAACGCCTACAATTTTTTTAAACTTTTGGTAGGGGTAGTGCTAAATGTACCCTGTAAGATGACATAAACACCATATTGCTCAATCCTTTGGTTTTTCAAAAAAGCACCAAAATTTAATTTTTTTACTTGTTTCTTACATTGTAAATATTTACATTAGCGACGATTTGTTCACATGTTTATATTTATGAGTAAATGTGCTTTAAATAATGATATATAAAGTTTCTCCAAAACTCAACAATTTTCTATTAAAATGAGTTCAAATTTCCGCATTTTGAGAAACGTTCAAATGCCATTTTCTCAGAAAACTGCTCCAAATTTTTTTTTCAAAGTTTTTGTGAGCATAGTGCTATTTGCACTGTTTAATATGACGTAAAGTTCAGTTGGTGTATCCTTTTGTTTTTTCAAAAAATACCCAAATTTTAAAAAAAAATATGTCTCACGCCATTAATATGCACATTTTCAGCAATTTGTAAACACTAATGCATTCACAAATGCATTTTTAGAAAACTCAAAAAATTTCTGTGAAAATGAGCTTCATATTTGGCATGTACTGTAACGCTTAAACGCGATTTTCATTAAAAACTCTCTAAAATTTTCAATGCAAAATGCTATTTAGGACGAAGTTTCTTTAATATTCTTAACAGATTGTTTCGGTTTTACTATTACGAAACCGAAAAGTTGACAAAATTTCAAAATAATGTACTTTGGGCGGCGATAGATGATACTTGGCAAGAGGATGGTGCAAGCCCGTAAAGCCAGTCCACACCAAGGAAAGTAGAAAACTTTACTACAAGAAAGTCTGTGCCGTTCTGTAGCACCACTAGTTTAATTTAATTCAACACTGTTTTAATGGAGTACAATTTGGAATGAAGAAGAAGCTTGGGGAAGGTAGATTTAAAAATGATCTTTGTACGCAATATTTTTTTTGTTTCATAAGCGAGAATTCTTTAGCTGAAAAGGTCAGTGTTTAAGGAAAACTATGCGTCACACTGTGGACAGTTTCAAGTATCCTAAGTATTAACGCGATGTTTACTGTTAGAGGGGCTTTCCAAAAGGGAAAAAGTGCCTTTTGAAGGTCGAGAACCTTTACTTGACATGTTGCATTGGCCGGTACAAAAATCCAGTTTTCACCTCTAGTATCTCCCTACAAACTCTCGTAGTTACAAACAAGCTGGTCAATAAAGGATCGTCTCGAGCACATATTTTAAATTCACACCATACAATTTACAACTTATTTTTCACATGTTGGTTTGTTGTTATTTCAAAGCTGACACAATACTTTATGTACAATAGAAGAGTTTATTCTTCGCTTTGTTACGTACATCTCCGCTGTTTAAGTTCGATGAGCTGGAATCCACCTCCAGTCCGTGCTTGGAAGGGAGCGAATGATAGCACTCTTTGGTCGTGGCATTAAAGCAGCAACCAGCGCTCGTGCAGAGCGCTTCCGGGTTTTTGTCCGGCCCCTCCAGCGTTTCATCGAAGCACGGGATTCTGCAAAATATTAACAGTGCTATTTGAATTCGATTTGTTTCGATTCGATTCAATTGAAAGCTGAAAAGAGCATAACGAAATTTTCGTTTTCTGGCGGAAGAGGTCTGATTGTCTGAGCCTCGACCTGTAAAATAAGGACTAATTGAATTGAAAAAAAAGGTTAGAATTTAATTCATTTCAATTGTATTATACTCGAGAACTTGGTATAACAGTCCGATACGCTAACCGTTACACACTCAGAGCTCTCGACCGCTAACCGTTACATATTGAAAGCATTTGAACGCTAACCTTTTCACAACTAAAGTAGTCGACCGCTAACTGTTACACCAACGAAGCAGTCGACCGCTAACCGTTACACCAACGAAGCAGTCGACCGCTAACCGTTACGCCAACGATGCACTCGGCCGCTAACCGTTACACCACCAAAGCACTCGACCGCTCACCAGTACACCGACGAAGCACTCGACCGTTATTTGTTACACCACCGAACACTCCACCGTTATCGTGATACCACCGAAGCACTCGACCGCTAACGGTTACACCAACGAAGCATTCGACTGCTAACCGTTACACAAACGAAGCACTCGACCGCCAAACCTGACACCACCGAAGCACTCGACCGCTAACCGTGAAACCTCCGAAGCACTTGTCCGTTAACCGTTACACCACCAAAGCACTTTACTGCTAACCGGTATACCACCGAAGCCGCAAATTGCCATTTATGTAATCATGACCGTCTCTGGCGCGTGGGGTGAAGGGGGGAAAGGGGGGATACAACTCTTTCAATATTTTTAAATATATTAGGTAGTCTTATTCTAATTTAGTATATTACCAAAAACACTTCCAGTATAACAATTAATAACGACATTTATTCGTCTTATAACATTCAGTCTGTGAAACGTTGACAAAAATGTTTCTGTGTTCTTCATTAGTCGAACATATATAGGAAAGAATTATCATGAAGGTGTTACCAAACTGATTAAAATAGTTATACCTTTCGAGGTTGTCTTTTCATGTACGAGTACACTGATGAGAAACAATAATAACGTTGCTGGTCGCCTCTACTGTTTTAACTGCCGGCTGTCTTATCGGCTTAGGTGGCTCAGGGCATCAAATAATGTCACTGCAATATCTATCTACCGGAAGGTCCTTGGGTTCGAGTCACGATGGTGACAGGATTTGCGACACTAATATAAATAATGCATATACGTATGCAATACTTAGCATTACATGCCTTTTGATATTAATAGAAAATACCATCCGTTTTTATTCAATTACTCCCGAATGAAGAGGTAGAAGAAAACGCGTAGAAAAAATCTGATTATGTGTTACAATTCTCGGAACAAACATACTTTCTTCACGTTGAGATGCAAGGCATAATGATTACAAATAATTGTGTGCTGATACCTTTTTCAGAAGTAGAAAAAATATAATTTTAATCGGCAATAAGAGACGTAATAAGTAAATAGTGGTTGCGAGTAATGTTCTTGAAATCACTGAAATAATTCATTCAGAATGAAGAATGAAATATATCACATTTACTCACATATGAAACCTTATTACCAGGAAGGCTATTTCTTATTTTTATGAATGAAAAAGTACAATTTTACTTGTGTTGAACTCTCGTAAAAAACGTAATTCCCATTGGCGTTTGTCTGATAATTATCAAAGAAGCATTAAGGGAAAATTGGCAAAACTGTTACGCTATCTTACAGTTCTAATACATAGGTGAATATATTTTTGAAACATTTGTTCCTTGCTTTTTGGTCGGAATGTTTTGAATAAGGACTTTTTCCCCGAAATATGTTGCTCTTTGTAATCTACTCTGAATTTCCTGCCACGCCGGTTGGTATACGTTGAATTCATACAACGCGGGAAGATTCTCCTTCATTCTTTTTCTTTCGATTTTCACGTTTTGTAAAGTTTTTTCCGTAGGTGGACTTACAAGATTGCTTTTTAATTCTTTTCAGATTTGCTTTGGGAGAAATTATATATGGATTCCTACAAGTCCCTACGAATTCCAAAATAAGAGATATAATAATCCAATTATTTCGTATTCACCGTATTCATTGTTTGCATTACGTGTAAGGACTTACAAGTATTCATAATCACTTGATTTATTTGACTCTCTCAACTTACTTCAATTGAATATCAAGTCCTTTCTCTCGAACTACCTCGTGGAATGGAGACTCGAACCAAATGATAATCAGCTAATACTTCATCGCCAGCTCGACCAAATGTTACACAAATACACTGTGTATAGGTATATGAATTCATCACTGTACCTGTATTCAGGATTGAGGCTGCAGAGTGGATTTTCGGGGATGGTCACCGGTTGGTAGAGGCACAGCCACACGACGATGGGCGCCACCACCGCCGCCAGCGTCATCACCACGCAGAAGCGCAGGCGCCGGTCCAGCAGGATCTTGTCCATCACGGAGCCTCCTGCGGCAACGCGAGAGTCATTCATACAAGCGAATGAAGTGAAAGAATCGGTTCAAAGTTCGCATGACATTAATAATGTTACTGTGCCATTGAAACTAAAAAGAGACCATGATCTTTGCCATCAGTCGTGAAAGAATGAATGATTGATTTTGATTGATTTTTTCGTGTTTCCGGGCGCGTCAACTACTTCGGTCATTAGTCCCGTTAGTGTAGTGCATGTTTTTTTCTCGTGAGATGGCGGTGATCTTCCCCCGCTGGATGGCGAGATCCGGCGCCGACCTACTGTCGGCTAGCGGGGTTTCCCCCTAACCAGGACTCTCCCACCAGCGGGGCACCGCCCCAGTCGGGACAAGCTCCCGACCGGTCACCCGGAATATGTGGTACTGTAGTGCATGTTAGTGTAAGTGTGTGTGTGTGTGTGTGTGTGTGTGTGTGTGTGTGTGTGTGTGTGTGTGTGTAAGGGGAGAGGATAGGACAAGGAAGAGGAAGGACAGATCGCGCGCGGTCCGTGGCCCGTTTGGTAGGGTACTGCTCCGGCATTCGCCTGGTGTTGATCGCAGAAACCACGGAAAACTACCGATCAGAGCAGCCGGCCGCTAGAATTCTCCTCCAGACAGCAGCTGAATTCGACCTAGCTGAAACGCTTGTGTCGAAAATCCTGCCGCCGTCAGGACTCGAACCTAGGACCTCCCGGTCAGAGGCGTGAAAGAACGAACGTGCTTTCTAGCGCGTCCGGCATATGACACCGGTTGATAGACAGTTCTGGCGCTGGCGATGCAACTCTGCTCGCTGCAGGAAGCGTGGAGGTTATGGAAAGTCTTGATGCAAGACTTTCATTTCTTTTTTAATTAGAAAAGAAACTTATGTTTGACTCAATCCAACAGCGCGAGTGAAGGAGTGTTAAAGCACAATTTCTACTACTCCGTAACTCTTCAAACTTTGAACAGTATATGGGTTTTGCATGGTATACTACCATCTGGCGAAATGTTGAGAATGTTTGGTACACGCGCTTTCAACACCGGATGTCCCGCGAAAAGTCTTCCCACGGACGACTGACATCGACCTCACAAGGTTTTGCCAAGCGTCTGTGAGTGTGAAGGTCACGGAGGAATAAGTTATTTTTCCTACTTTTGTATTAATAAATGAGACGAGATTTCGGCAGGGGGTCTCAACCTTTCTTCAGATCTTACGTACTACCTACAAGCCTGGAGAAAATTAGAACTTGAACGAAAATCACTTCAACATATTTTAAATACATGGCTTACTATTATAAATTAAACTTTTTTTAATAAAAAAAGATGTTTTGAATTATTATTTGTAAAAAAACAGACCCTTAAATGAGAATTAAAACTGAAATATCGATAGCAAAACAAGTTCAACTCCATGTGAAATATTGTTTACCCATCAAACATTAATGAGACTTGAATTGTTGTTTTGCACGAATGACGATATTGACATGACGGTCAATGTTACTAATTTTTGGCCTCAAGTCAATTTACACCTCCAATTTATTCACAAATTTATTTTTTTCGTAAAATGACGGGAAAAATGTCCATTCACAAAGATGAGTCTTGGATGGTATCAGATACTACAAGGCTTTGTGCAGCAATGCATAAGCGAAATTAAAAAATAATACTCTATTTTTCCTCTCACATCGCGAGTTGAGAATCGTTGAGAAGTACTAAGATCACAGAACGATACGAGATGAGCGTAAGACATATTGGTTTTATAATAATAATAATAATAATAATAATATTGTTTTAGTCATATTTGCAATTTCAATCGACTGTCACGAGTATTGTTATATCCATCATAAAATGAATTACAAGAGGGTCGTGTCTTCAGATGTCTTTTTATTTATTCGTGGAAGGCTAACATTCCTTTTTTAATTAGAAAATACACTTATGTTTGACTCTATCCAACAGCGAGTGACGGAGTGCTAAAGCACAATTTCTAATACTCCGTAACACTTCAAAATTTGAATAGTATATGGGTTTTGCGTGATGTTCTACCATCTGGTGAAATGTCGGTAGATCAGAGCTTTAGTTTCCAGTTTCACTGAGTATACCAATAGCTCTGTCTCTTTCTCTCCGTAGCAAAACAAAGCGCAGTACTGCCCTCATTGCTGTCCTACACTTCCCTTGGTCGGGCTATACATACGAGGTTACCTAAGAATAGGCCCTATTTAATAGGGGAACCGGTATTAGGTGGCTTAGAGTTTGTTCCGGCTGGGGCGTTGCTCAGTTTGGTTTGGTTTGTTTTTTTCGTGTTTCCGGGCGCGTCAACTGCTTGGGTCATTAGTACCGTTAGTGTAGTGCATGTTTTTTTTCGGGAGATGGCGGTGATCTTCCCCCGCTGGAGGACGAGAGCCGGCGCCGACCTACCGTCGGCTAGTGCAGTTTCCCCCTAACCAGGACTCTCCCACCAGCGGGGCACCGCCCCAGCCGGGACACGCTCTAAGCTCCTGACCGGTGTCCCGAAATATGTGGTAGTGTAGTACATGTTAGTGTAAGTGTGTGTGTAAGGGGGAGAGGATAGGACAAGGAAGAGGAAGGAAAGATCGCGCGCGGTCCGTGGCCCGTTTGGTAGGGTACTGCTCCGGCATTCGCCTGGTGTTGATCGGAGAAACCACAGAAAACTACCGCTCAGAGCAGCCGGTCGCTAGAATTCTCCTCCAGACAGCGACTGAATTTGACCTAGCTGAAAAGCTAGTATCGAAAATCCTGTCGCCATCAGGACTCGAACCTAGAACCTCCCGGTCAGAGGCGCTGCAGTGGCATCAGTTGATGCACTGAGCTACTGCTCCCGGTGCGTTGCTCAGCTGGTGGTAGATACCTGGATAGGAAAAACCGTGCTAGCCCAAGTGAAGGATGATGTCGGATTTCGCCATCCAGCGGAAGCAGATCGCCACTACCTCCGCGATAAAACATGCACTGCATTTGCGGACCTAATGAACTTAGCAGTTGACGAGACCGGAATTACTAATCAATCAGGGCAAGTGTCGTAAGTGCAACTTTGATTTATGAAATTTCGCAATAAATGTTATCGGCGAAAGTTAATCTTTTTTGGTCCCTCTTCATGCCCTAGAGGTTTGCAACATTTATTTACAGGCACACTATACTTTCGCGGCTCTAAGGCCGTTTTTGTTGGTTGTTTGGTTGGTTGGTTGTTAGTGATTGCGGACGCTTCAACTACTGAAGTCATTAATCCCGTAAGTGTAGTGATGTTTTTTCCTCTTGAGGTGGCAGTGATCTTCCCCCGCTGAATGATGAGATTCGGCGGCGACCTACCGTCAACTTGCGGGTTTTCCGTAGCCAGGTATCTCCCACCAGCGGAGCACCGCCCCAGTCGGAACACGTTCTAAGCCTCCAAGCGACCTCCCAACATGTGTGGCTGTGTAATGCTTGATAATATAATGGTGTGTATAAGGAGTGATGATAGGACAAGGAAGATGAAGGAAAGATCGCGCGTTCCGTGGCCCGTTTGCTAGGATTCTGCCCCGAGATTCGCCTGGTGTTGATCGGAGAAACCACGTAAAACTACCGATACGAGCAGCCGGCCGCTGAACTCTTCTCCTGACAGCGACTGAATTCGACCTAGCTGAAAAGCAAGTGTAGAAAATCTTGCTGCCATCGAGACTCGAACCTACAACCTCCCGACCCTTTTTGTAATTGTGTCAATTTGGATCCATATACAATAAAATATGTTTTATAAGGCTTATATCTTTAGTGTCCTTGCGAGATAATCAGTTTACGATGCCAAGCATACTTTGTTTCAGTTTTGATTTACCTGGTAGTCAAGAAATTTTAAATATTACATATACGAAATCCTTTAGTCATCGTTAACACTGAAGATATGTTACTTGTGGCACTCTTTATGTCAGTAATGAGTTTGTGTGTCACGTGGATGCCATGACGCAAAACAAAAGATCACTTACCATGTGTGCGCCCTGCAAGAACCCTATTCATACTTATCAACCTTTTGTGGCGTGATGAAAGAATTTCATCTCTCGCCTGACCGGCTGAGTTGGCTTAGGGCAACAAGTGTTGCCATCTCAGTTCCTCTGCCCGGGAGGTGATAGGTTTCGAATTGAGGAGGTTGATTTTACTAGCTTTACAGAGATTACTATCAGAAGGGACGGGTTTGATAGCTACATAATTGCAGGTTATGTTATGTCCATGCACACACTTTGTCAGTTCGTTCATTCACAATTAGATCATTTGTAAATGGCTTTATCACGATCTCTAGCAATGTCGTCGCCCTGTATGACGTTCATTTTTCCCGATCTGTCAATGTGACCCCTTCTTAGAGTAACTCCTCTTTTTAGATGTAGATCTAGGGGAGAGTTCTAACGACTGGCTGCTCTGATCGGTAGTTACCCTTGGCTTCTCTGGTGAATACCTGGTGAATGCTGGAGCAATGCTCTAATATATTGTTATTGGAGCAATGCTCTAATAATCGAGCCACGTACCGCGCGCGATCATTCTTTCTTATTTATTGTCGCCTCCTCTCGCCTTACACGCGCACCAAAACCATCACACATTTCGGGAGACCCGTCTTGTTCCGTTCGGGGCAGTGTCCCGTTGTCAGGTACCCGGAGGTCCAAGAAAATATGAATTTACAGGTGTTCGGGGAGTAAACGCCAAAACTTTGGAAATTAGCTCTTAAGACAATTTTAAGGATATTTTGTTTAATAAACTACTTGGATATTCCGAATGGTGGAGCCGCAATAAGCACTCAAACGTTGGTTTGAAGAAAAGATTTCTGGGCAAAACTTTGCATCACAATAGCGTAGAAACACTTCAGAAACATATAAATTGTTCATTATTTACAAAAGAAATGTATATATTTGTTCAGAAAGAGAAATTAACCCAGAAATAAAAAAAAACAATTTACGCAATTCGACTCTTTTTTTTTTACAGCTATGCTAAATTTATGCCCCCTTCTATGTTTGTAGTTTCACAATTGAGATTTGAAGTGAACACTTTTGACTTATGTGAAACTAAGGTTATTGACTTTTTTACTTTCTCGCCTTTACGAACACAAGAAGAGAGAATATTTAAATTGTGCGCTGGAAAACGGAATTTGTTCAAATTTGTGGAAAAAGTAGTTCACCAAATTGGGCAAGCGTAAGTAAGAGTTCGGATTATAGATTTATAAATTGAAAGACCACTTTCTATTTTTAATGTGATTTATTGTTTATTAGATGAAATAATTTTGAAATTATATGATGCGTTTTATTTATTGAAATGATTATCAGATATTTTCAGGATAATTTTGGGCCTAAAAATAGTCCTGAATTATAATGTGCCCAATCGTCCCTCTGCTTAGGGAGGACAGTCCTGTTGTACGTTTTGTCATTCTTTGAAAAGAATCCTCCTACGTGTCCTCCTTTTCGATATTTTAATACTAATGTGTTAATCTAGTTAAGTGAGAAATCACGATTGAATGCTGATAGTCTAGCTGCAGCACTTACCATTTAATCCAATATGAAGGATATTTCCAGCTCCGAAATTTCCAATATATTGTTAGAAAATGATATATTGACAAAAAGTATTCATTCAAGGGAAAAATATCCGTTTAACTACTACAAAAGGGATGTAAGCAGAATGAGTATATTTTTGTTCAAGCTAATAAAATGTTTCATTCATTTACATTGTCCTTTTTTCTTAATACTTTTAGTCTTCCTTTTCATTATAAAAAAATTGGTCACCTTATAAATATTTTACTGGAATATTGTGTTGAATCCAAGAAATTGAGGTATTATTTATGAATAGAGGAGGAGGTTGGGTTTTTGGGGCTTGGTGGGGGGGGGTTGAGTTGAGTGGGTTTGGGGGAGGGGGGTTCAGGTTGAGTAGATTTACAAAGAGTGAAACTTTTTGTTTGTGTTTTTCAGAGTAGAAATTCTCCATTGATTGATCCATTTAATAAATTTTTGAATTGAATTTTGTATAATATTACGAGCTGCTATAATATTATTGTGAGATGAAAAATTGCGGTGTCACCTGCATAAAATGCAACTGAAGTAAAAGGTAAGGTTGGATGGTCATACATAATAATATTAAATTTCACAGGTGAAAGGGGTGAACCTTGTGGTATTTCCACATTAATTTATTTGAGAAGATATAGTTGACTTACTTTTTACTACAAAGTGTCTATTGAAAAGAAAATTTTTAATTATTTGAAATAGATATACTGGGGTAGCTAAAGATTGTAATTTAAATAAAAATATTGTAACAGTAAAATTTAATATTGTTTGTTTCATTTGTAAAAGTAAAAAATGATTGCTGCTCCTGACTATCGAAATGAATACAGATACAGATATGGACGTATGCAGAATTGAACGTTTTCAAGTAATAGCTGACGTGTTAGTTCGGCAGAAATTGCAATACTTCAATATTAAGTAGGTGTTTACAATAATGCACGAAAGTATGCATTACTAGTTATTATTATTATTATTATTATTATTATTATTATTATTATTATTATTATTATTATTATTATTATCACCATTATTATTATTCTGATGAACAGATAATGACAATATCACAAGGGAGAGAAAATGACAATGAAAATTCACTCATACGTTACGTGCCGCTCATTTCTTGTTGAGACTTCACTAAATTTTAGAATGAAACGCGAAATGTCGGTTATCGTTTATTGAGCCCTAACGCTTGAATTGTAATAGTAACAATATGTAAATTTACGAAAAAGGAATTAGGCAGAAGAGCGGGAGAAGTGGCCTATGTATTACCACAAAGATACATTATTATTATTATTATTATTATTATTATTATTATTATTATTATTATTATTATTACTTAAATTGAACACTGAAAAAAATAAATACAAATTTTTATAGGATTGCCACCTTCAAGTCAAAAGGCAGAGCGCTTTAAGTAAGGAGTTTTGCTTAAAAAAAGACATTATTAAATTAACTAGAACTATGAGTAAAAAGTTTAAAATATAATTCGTTAAAAAAATTTTAGTTAATAATATTAATTCGGTATGATGTTTTAAATAATATTTGAACAACTTTGGTCGTTGTCAGATATTTATCTTTTAAAGGTGTCTTTAAAGTAGATATCTTTAAAATAGACACTGCGCCCGTCACAGCAAATTTTTCGGACTGTAGAAGGGTCACCGAAACAACACTTATCGGAACCATAAACATACAACGTTATAACGTTAACAACAAATAACGTTACAGCGTCTTATTTCGAGAGAGTTTCGGACTAGGGTTTATCAAACTTTAGCTACAACACTGACGAATTATACGCTTATATCCTCGGCGAAGTATTGTCACCAACTTCCCTGATCCATTGAGCAAATGCTGAGATGGCCCCTTGTTTTGCTTCTGGACATAAATGTAACTTCATTTTCTGTGCACGTCTCCTAGAATTCATTGGGAAATATAGTTATTCAAATTATTGTTTCCATGTTGTCGCGGCAGGAAGTATTATCCCTTGATGAAGGACGTGATGGATAAGAGCCCAAATTTATTGCTGATTTATCCTTGGAAATAGATTTTATTACATTGGAGCTTTTTAAGAGAGTGGTAAAAGTGATATTTTATTTTGCGATGAGGAAATGTTGCGATACGAAGCCGATAGGTCGACTGGTGCAATCTTACGAGCGAAATAAAAACACTATTATCATGTGTGTCATACTCTATTTTTAGACAGCTTTTTTTACTTTCATGAAATTTTAATTCAAGCATACAATTTATTTAATTGTGTACTTCGTTACATTAAGACCGGTAATAGCTGACGTGATCAGACGAAACTTTGCTTTGTTACATTCACAGTTTTGTCTGCACAGTTAAGCATCATATCACTCTAAGCACAGGTATTAAAAATTGGACTTTTAGCACGCTGTGCATGCCCGCAAAGAAACTGCTTTTACTAGTGGCTGTCTAAAAGGACATTTACATAGTAGAAAGCGGTCATGAAAAAATCTTATACACACACTTTGCTCTGAACGCCTACAGGCCGAGTGGTGCAACACTAGGAGCAAAATAAAATTACTTTTACGTGTGTCATACACTATGTTCAGACCGCCTTTTTGACTTTCATTTAATTCAAGTATGCAATTTATTTAATTGCGTACTATGTTACATTATAATTGGTAGTAGTTGATGTCATCAGAGGAAACTTTTGTTTTCTTTGTTGCATTCAGTTTTATCTGAACATTTGGGCATCGTCTTACTTTAAGCACTAGTGTTAAAAATTGAACTTTTAGCTCGAAGTGCATGCCCTACAAGTAATCGCTTTTACTAGTGCCTGTCTAAACGACATTTACATAGAGGGATGCAGTCATGAAAAAATCTTATACACACAGTTTTCTCTGGACAGGTTTACTTTCTGGCTCACCTTTTCCTCGATCGTAGTATTCGGGTGGGTCATCATCGTCGACGGAGCCGAACGGAGACTGCTGCGGAGGGGCATTAGTCGGCGGCGGTGCTGCGTCCAGAACCACCTCCTGGGCGTCCTCTTCTTTCTTCTTGTTGATCTTTTTCAAAATCCCCCTCATGGTACCTTGGGGGTGTTGCGAAAAGCGACACGGAACACAAAAATATTGGCTGTGCAGTTGTTTCGCGCCTGTCGTTCCTCTTTCGACTCGCACAGATTAGTATCGTATCTGTTCTCAAGACTTGTTATCGATCCTGTCAAGATTAGTGGACAATGAATGGATGGTATTTCACGTCATTTCCCAAGCGTGGGTTGAGGGAAAATTAATTCGCAGATTATTTAGAATCAGCGATATACGTATACATTCTTTGAACAGGTATGATTTGCTCACCAAAGGTAAGTAATTAACAAAAAAAGTCAATTATTAAATATAAAATACGAAGATCGTAAATTAATTATGAATCGGTAAAAAACATAATAGAAAACGATACGTCTTAAATATAAATACTATGTCTTATGTATTAAATTAAAAAATAACTATATCCAGTATAGCAAAAAAAATTGAGCATATGATACGATGTAGTTGATGTGCAACTACATTACGATCTTTACGAATCCTTTCGTCTTGTCAGGATATTCCATCAAGAAATCACATCCTCTTCGCAGCCATAGTTTTCTGCCTATAACAACCCATCGCGACAACCGTATCTACCCAGCCGGCACTTTGGCGTCGGAAGAGAAGGTAATCACAGAGCAGGATCGCGGGCGACCCCGGGCGCCGGCAGACGGAAAATCAATGCGAATCTGACAGCTGGGACGAGTGGGCGAGCCGTTGCGACAGGCCGCGTGGACTACTCTTATCGCTCTCTCCGCTTCGCCCGGCTCCTTACCCTCGCCCCCCCCCCCCCCCCCCCCCCCCCCCCCCCCCCCCCCCCCCCCCCCCCCCCCCCCCCCCCCCCCCCCCCCCCCCCCCCCCCCCCCCGTCCCGTCCGTCCCGTCCGTCTGCCCCCGCCCCGCCCTGCCTCGCCCCGCCCCGCCCCACACCGCCCCGCCCCCCCGCCCCACCCGCCCTCCCCGCCCCGCTCCGCTCCGCTCCGCTCCCCTCCCGACCACTGCCCGCAGCTCCACTCCGATCGGCTTCACTCTAACCATCCATTATCGCGCTTATCGCCACATCATGATAACGCCCAGGATTGGCCTTATCTCCAGGAACGATTCCATGCCATTCCGTGCCTGTCACTTGTCTCCCGTTCATCCGTTATTGAGAGTATTCGAGAAGGTCGACTGATTAAATATTGGTGCATTAGTGTCGTTTAGTTGGAAGTACAAAAAAGAGAAAAGCTGACATTGTCTTTTCCAAGGATATTTCTATTTGTCCTTTTTGTATAATATAATTCTCGTTGTCTTGTCTTAATGGCAGTCCAAATGTGTTCTACCACAAGGTAGAAGTACATTTGGTTTGTGATGTATCTTGTTATAAAATAAATACTTTGTATAAAACTTTGTATAAAAATGTCACTGGAATATATAGTATCTGCATTTCTCTTATCTTACGGCTGATTAAGACAGCGTTGTTTTTCTTGGTTACAGACTACAATTGACTCGAAATTCCCCCCATATTTACATGTTTTTCGCTTATTAGTTTAATTTGTAGCTCGGCCATGAGTGGTCCCCATAACGAGTTAAACAAACTCCAAACAAACCCTAACAGACAATATATGGAACGTATCTATGTATTAGTCCCATCAACGTAAAATTATGTGTCAGAGTTTTCAACTGTTTTTCAAGTATATTGAAGAGACAATGATGCAATTAATCCTCAAACGATTCCCAGGAGAAACTCTATGGATTGAACGATATTCCTTTTGTAGGAGTATGTATGTATATGAATGTACTTTGGTGTAATAGCCTCTGAGGAAGTTTGGGCCTACCAGCGACGTCCTGGTCTTGCGGCCATGGATTACTGGGTACGTGTGGTTAGACGTAGACATCCCTACACCATGCTCTGTCTTCTCAACAAGTGAGTTTTCTCACTGTCTCACAGCATTGGGACATGCAAAGAAAACTCAAACTATAAACTTGCCCGACCGGTAGACGAACCCGGGATCGCGTCATGGAATGCGAGCCCGCTGACCGCTGACCCTACCGCGAGGGCTTAGTAGGAGTATAGCAGCATTACATTGTAGGATAGAAACTGGCAGGGAGCATCATTGTCTGTTGGAAATTCTTGGTCTATATTTGTATACCAAGCACATCATTGTACTACTTGACGATGATATTTCAGTTGGAATTATATTTGTTTGAAATATTGCACATATCTCTTTGAATTAAATAAGTACGAATATATTTCTTTAAACCTTTATTTGTATTCCAATGAAGACGCGTTTATTTGTGAAAGTACCTACTGTCACATTACTGGATTGAAACCCATATATCTGTACACTCAGGAATGAAATCCTTGCTTCTATGACATCAAGTCGTACAGTGTGTGAAGTAATTGACAATGTGCGTACCACACATATGCGTTAAAATGACACTTCACGTTCGATTTTTTGCTCGATCGTAGAAAAAAATACTTTCTCGCACTTATTTGTCAGTGGAACATTGTTTAATGGGAGTGGAAGCTGATTCTGATTTCATATCTTCAAAGTAAGTGTAATCTGTATTACAATCAGATGACGAAGACGAAGTGAAAATGAAATCAAACATCGCTTTCTTTGTTTTCAGTCTAACTGGAATCGGATTTATTGTAATTAGGTGCGCCCAGAAGGGAAGGGGAGCTGGTGGAAACCTTGTCCCAGCCCCGACTAAATTGGGGCCCCTAAATATTTTTCTATCAATCATAAAAAATGTATTTATTTCTAATTCGAATTAACCGCTATAAGTTATTTCTATGAATAGCAGAAATTACTTGTGTAGGGGGGAAGGGAGTTTTGTTTGAATTAGATAGCGGACGATCTGCTTCCACAGACTTCTAGTTTCCAATAATATACTCTATTCTGTCTATCAATCAATTTATATCTCCCTCTAACTTACTTTTTCCGTGTTAAAGCTCTGACAATTACGCGGAACGATCTTCAAAAATAATTCTTTCTAGAATTTTAGTTCTAGAAATTCAGTAGTAAATATTAATTCTACTGATAAGCTAATCATTGAACTGTACCATTCTTCGAAACAAAATTTTTCTAAAAGTCTGAAATAAACTATTATTCTTTTTCCTATGGTCCCCTGTTTTTTGCGGACAGTCAGTCCATGCTCAGAGAAACGGAATAATAAAACAATTTAGACAGTCACAATCAACTATAATAAATAAATGACTTTGATTTCTCATTCTTGCGTCACGTAATGAGCGATCAGAGTCCTCCGTTAGCGACTGTTACCGGGTATGGTAACTGGTCAACTAGGTTACGGAATTAGGAAATTAATTTTGTGGTAATTTCATTTGTATTCCCGAAAATAGTACCGATTGACACAAAAATATTGTCATTGTCCGTTTAGAATACTTACGATTTAACAGCCATTATTATCAGTAGGGGGCGGATTTCAATGAAATGTCATTTTTTTCTTTTCACTTTAAAACAATGCCGTTTAGTATAGAAATTCATTTTATGTTATGACAAAAGGAAATGACCCATTTTTATACGTCATTATTTTGCGTTTTTTGTCTATTTTGACTAATATGTCAATTTTTATCATTTCCGTCGTTTTTAATTCATTTTTCGCTGATTTAATCGATTTTAATGTAATTTTTAATGGTACTTTCTTTAAATAAAATTTACGAGATGTAACAAATGTTCGTCACAGAATTACTCAGTAGCCTATTCGATTTGTTCGCTTAAAAATTATTTTGACAGCTGTTGTGAGAATGTAATTCTTGTGATGTATATCAGCGCCATTGCTGGTACGGCCGATTTCGGGGTAAGTAAAGACCGAGATTCCTGGTAAAGAATAGTCCCATCCAAAAGTTTGTAATCTGAGTTCACACGAACGAATGGATAAAGTCTCGAAACGTTTCCAACAGCTTGAGTTGTTCATTCGAAATGGTTTTCAATATATTTTTTACGTCATTTTTCTTTGGGTTTAGGGCATTTTTAAAGAATTTTAAGAGCATTTTATTGATCATTTTGGGCTAGGTTAGGTAATCAGAATCCGTCCCATAATTAATTCTCAATTTCCCATCCCATCCGTCAGATAATTAATTCTCAAATTCGACACAATTATTATTTAATGGAAAATATTACTTGAATTGACGTTTTAAGAGAATTCTTTTTGAGGAATAGGTCTTCGTAAGGTGATTTTTAAATCAGAGTAAACTCACTGAATAGAATTAATTGATCAATTTATATTCTTCCTATTTCTAAATTTGATGGGTTTTCGTGAATGATTTACTTGCGTTGCAGAAGTGCGTTATGTTAAATGTGCTGCATGTAACCTCATATCCTTCAACCAAGCTATGCTGACACCTCTCGCGCAGAGTACTCTGCTTGTTTGGAATTAATTTTCAATTACTAGACAGCATGGGGCATGCGAACCTTTATTTTTTAAATTTATATTTACCCCTTTTCAAACATAATTTGATTTCCAATTTTATGTGTGTAATTGCATTCTCATGAAACTCTGTGCGTCTCTATCTTGCTTAACTTTTCTCATCTCATAATACGCAATTGGCTAAACATAACATCGCATCGTGTTTAATTTTGGTAAGGATTACCGGTGAAACAAACGAAGATCCGAGTGTGTTTTCAATAATAGCTTTTTTTGCTCCAAAAGAGTCGTTTAAGTTCCTTTTCGTATCAATGAAAGTTTTTACATTTTTATGCGCATGGAAACGTATTAAATGCGAATGCATGGAAACATTAAAAACATTGAAAGTGTTATAACTCTGATGATTGAAAGACATAATAAGATAGACATTGTCTCACAGCTATTACGATATTTTGGACATGTTTAATGATTGTGTAAAAGTTACATTTCCGGCTTTTCTCAGAGCCTATTAAATAATTAAAATTATTGCACACTATGCACGTTTTTTCAAAAAAATATTTAAGTTAACCTGTATTTTTGTTTTGTAATTTAAAATTGACATGAGTTAAGCCAGTTTAGTTTTTCAGTAGAAGTTTTCTTTTAGAAGTAGTTCATCAGTCATCAATTATAATAAAATATATGTATAAACCGATATTTCGTCTTACAACTCCTCAAACTACCAGAGATAATTACCTATAAGATAAATAGGACCAAGGATAGACAGTTCTGGGGACTTAATGAATATTTTATTTGAACAAAAGAAAAAATAACATAATCATCTCGTTTACCAGCAGAAAAGACATTTATTCAAGAACATTAAAAGGCACAGACTGGCTCAGACAGGCACAGGTACAGATACAGACACACAGACACAATTTTGTATCGCTCTTACGGTAGCCTTTCTTAAAGAGAAGAGTAGTAACGAAGATGATTTCCTCAGAATGAAACAAAAGCCTATCACTTATGATTGATATGCTTTCATATCGACGAATAAGGATGGAATACTTGGAATGGATATGAAAACTCTAGTGATCGAATATCTTAAACAATGCAGGTAGTTGCTGTTATCCTTATAATTGTTTCGGAACCAAATCCTTAAAAGAATTCATTATTGGTTTATATTCGTATATTGAATCAAACTAAGAAATAGGATCCTGGTTGGAAAGCTACATTCCAGCGTGTTTTCATGGTCCTCGACGTTGCACAATGTATATTTCTAATCTCACGATATTGTATTTAATGTAAATCTTTTTTACCCTGAGTAATGCATCATACGAAAATGTTTGAAAATTGCTCTAAGAACAAAATATAAATAGAAAACAGCTACAGTAATGTCTGTTCTCAGAGTAAATTTCATTACGTCTGCTCGCGCAGACAGCACATTGCCACCCTTGAATGATTGATTGAGCTGTTCCTCTACGTCTAGATGGTGAGATCCGGCGCCGACGTACATGTCACCTTGCATCAGCAGTTATCTCGCGCCCTCCACACCAGTAGTTGGTTTCCCGACATGTACGGTAGTATAGAGCTTGCAAGTGTATGTGTGTGAGAGTAAGGGGAGAGAATATGACGAGGAAGGGGAAGAAAAGATCGCGCGCGGTTCCGTGCCCGTTTCTTACTGCTTTGCCATTCCCCTGGTGTTGATCGAAGAAACCACGGAAAACTATCGATCATAGCTGCCTACTGCTCGAATCCTCCCCCAAACAGCGGCTTAATTCGACCTAGCTATGCAACTAGTGTTGAAAATCCGCACACAGAAGCACGTCTCAAATGTGAGTTATTAACAGTCATGACACAACGTTGCGGAACTGATAAAGTATTGATAAAATTGTATTAACCTTTTGCCAATTCCCTACTTTCAAATTTACTCTGCATGTATCTTGTTTTATGATTAGTATAAAGTTAAAGATAATTTCGTACACCAATATTCTCGGAAAATCTCTATTTTTCAATAATTGAAGCCTCTCCCGCTTTTGAGTAGTTGAGTATCTCATCTTCATTGAAATGCAATGGTTGTAAAATATTGAGTGCTTTTTATGAACTGGTAATTACATTTCTCCAGTGATAACTGCAAATAGTAATTTCTTGCGCGATAGATTATCGTTGAGAATGCATACTTATACTTCCTAATATAATTATTAAAGTGCATATATGATGGTATTTATATGTTGCAGTAAACACCTATATTTGTAATATATAAAAATATGTATAACAACTATTTAAATAATAATGTACTAATGAGGAGCAACTAATCCAAAAGCCCACTGATTGAAAAAAAATAGTTTGATGTAAAATCGTGTAGTTTAAATACGTTCTATACCATCCTGCTTTCAGATTTATTCAATACACATTTTAACAGATTAAATTAAATGTGCTTTGAAGAAATCTGAAAGAAGGAGCGTGCAGAGCGTATTAAAAACTATACGATTTCATATTAAGCCCAATTGTTTCCACCACTGGACAATATGTGTTTTGATTAGTTGCTCCTCATATATACGCACATTGCATAAGTTTTGTTTGAATTAGTTTCACACTGTGTACGAGATACGAAACTTTGGGGGTATTTTTGCCTCACTCATTGTAATGACTGAAAAAGAGATAATGTTACCTCTTTGTAAAAACTTTCCGTCAACCAAAATCGTTGTATTCATTACTTGTTTATTGCTGTGTCTCGTTCCTTTTCATCAAATGTGTTGCCTTCTTCTACCAATCTTTGGTTGTGACAAATAATTGTCCATTTTTAAGTGAGAGAATTCATTCACAGGATCTTACACGCGTATAAGTATTTTTACTACTCTTAGTTATATTTGAATAAATTATACCTGCAAAAGTCATGTGAAACTATTTTCGGGTCTTGTGATTTTGTGACACACAAGACATTCCTTTAAAAAAATATTTAAAATACGTCAGTGAAGTTCCCCAACAAAACCCCCAAATAAATTTTCTTCCTAAAACATCCACTAAAGGTTTGTTCCAGTTTGATCAGTTCATCCACTTTAGTTACCAACCTCCTACCCTAATGTTGGATGTGGATTCCATGGGTGCGCAGACCACACGGAACCAAATGAACACATTTTTGCGTCAATAATATCTTGAAAGCTACATATTATTGGTATCTCCGCTAATTAAGATGGACATTTTCCGAAAATATGTTCAAAATCGCGTACTTCCTTTTTAAAATACTAGTTAACATAACTACTTCACGGTTATTCAATTTTATTGCAACGAATACATTTAAATGGTTAAATCATGGCAAACAACTTTCACTCGAAGTAACCATATATTACACATAGATATATGAATAATGAATTCAATGACTCTTCTTACAAAGTAAATACATGACTATCCACTTAATCCTCTAATGTCAAATCTTGCGAATGGGAAGGAAATAATAATTAATATCTCAAGAAACTGTTGTTATTGCATTGTTTCAAAGTTTCAACATAATAAACAAGATAATTGATGACTATCGTTAGTACTTGGAATTTTATGATGACTACGCAAGAAACTGGAATAAGTTTTTACAGGGAAGAGAATAGAGAACTTCCCACCGGAAGAAGCAAAAGGAAAATTAGGAAATGCGAGATAAAATTTTAAGTAGCAGTTTTTGTGCGTGTTGCAGCAACGATAAATGTCTGAATAAACAATTTTCATTGGTAACACTACTAAAATATTGTCCTCATGAAAAGGCAAGATAAAGCCAATTGAAGAAGCTACCTTGCTAATTCGATTAGTTTAATGTCGTTATACAAAGATCTGCATTGCGATTTCACAAAAGTGCTACAATATTTTCATCTTTTTTCAACCGAATTTATACCCGCTTAGATGGCTCAGGGTATCAATGGATGTCACGGCAGTGCCTCTGAGCGGAAGTTGTAGGGTTCGAGTCCCGAGGGTAACCGGATTTTCGGTACTTGCTAGATAGGTAGGTCGAATTCAGACGCTGTCTGGAGAAGAATTCCAGAAATCGGCTGCTCTGATCGGTGGTTTTCCGTCGTTTCTTTGATCAACACCAGGCGAATGCCGGAGCAGTACCTCAACAAACGGGCCACGCACTACGCGCGAACTTTCTTTTCACTTCCTTGTCCTGTTCTCACTCCTTACTTACACATAGTTACGCTTACATGCATTACACAATCACAAGTGTCAGAAGACCAATCGGGAGCTTAGGGCGTATCCTGGCTGGGGCGTTGCCCCGCTGGTGGGAGGTACCTGGTTGGGGAAAACCTCGCTAGCTGACATGCACCTAAGACGCGAGGAGAAGCGGGCGATCAGTCACACCCCGCGATTAAACGTGCGGAACTAATGACCTTAGTAGTTGACGAGCCCGGAAACAATCAATCAATCAACTGGATTTTTCACCACGTCTCAAAGATGTACATGATGATTTAATCCCAGATGTGTCGAATCGGAAACTTATAAAAAGCGCCTTTCCTACCTTCAGTCTCCTAAATTGAATTGTTCCCGAATGCCACATTATGAAAAGGGTTTCAAGCCATAATTGTTTTAGAATCGTATTTAAACGTGTTTGCCTGAGCACTTGTGTTTGCACTGAAAACAGTATCCTGTGAAAATCCGATTTGTAATCGTCGGAACTGAGTAAATACGAGGAATCGGGCATCGTACACTCCTGCGAGATATCTCTAATTGAAACAAAGCTGGTCCCCAGACCTCCATTTGCGTTAATCAAGGGCGGGTCCCAGTGGTGGGGGTCCTGCGGTCTCTGAAATAATGTAGGAACATTTGACGGTCAGCAAACACGGATCGAGGCACACGTAATTCACAGTGGTTTCAAATGAACATCTCTGAGTAGTAAATGTGAGAGCAATGTTCTGTCAACGATGTAAGCTGTCTCCTCCTGGGAGGCTAATTAGGAGTAGCAACATATCGAATGTTAAACACGTTCTTCAACGAAAGGAAATGACAATTGCTGTCCCTGCGGGAACGTCCTCAAAAAGAAGAAATTTTCGAAAAATTGATGCCCTTGTTATGGTTAAAAAAAATATTAACACACACTTGTAGAAAATAATTGCAACATATTTTCAAATACAGAGAACATTCGTTTTTAAATATACACATTTTCCCTTCAATTATATCTATAGTAATGTATTTTGGGGTCTGAAGTTAGCTCTGATGTACTAATAAAATCTAAGCGTTTTCTAGATAAGTTTGTTGTAATCGGTTTGCCCTCAAAAATTTTCTTTTTTGATTGACTGGTTATTTCGTGTTTCGAGGGCCATAATCTGTGGTCATTTGTCCCGTACGTGTAGTGAACGTTTTATCACGGGATGTTGATGTGTTTTTCCCACGCTGCATGGTGAGATCCGTGACGACCTACACGTCTTGCGGATTTTCCCCATCCAGGTATCTCCCACCCGCCCCAGCCGGGAGAGGTTTTAAGCTCCTCACTGGTTTCCCGACGTGTGTGGTAGTGTAGTGAATGTAGTAAATGTGTGTGTGTGCAAGTAAGGAGTGAGGATAGGACAAGGACAGGAAGGGGTAGCTCAGTGCAGAAACTGATGTCACTGCAGCGCCTCTGACCGGGAGGTCCTACGTTCGAGTCCTGACGGCGGCGGCAGGATGTTCGACACTAGCTTTTCAGCTAGGTCGAATTCAGTTGCTGTCTGGAGGAGACTTCTAGAGGCTGGCTGCTCTGATCGGTAGTTTTCCGTGGTTTCTCCGATCAACACTAGGCGTATGCCGGGTCAGTACCCTAACAAACGGGCCACGAACCGCGCGCGATCTTTCCTTCCTCTTCCTTGTCCTATCCTCTCCCCTTACACATGCACTACACTACCACATACTCCGGGAGATCGGTCGAAAGCTTAGAGCTCGTTCCGGCTGGGGCGGTGCCCCGCTGGTGGGAGAGTCCTGGTTAGGGGGAAACCCCACTAGCCGACGGTAGGTCGACGCCGGATCTCGGCATCCAGCGGGCGAAGATCACCGCCATCTCCCGAGGAAAAAACATGCACTACACTTACGGGACTAATGACCAAATCAATTAACGCGCCCGGAAGCACGAAACAATCAATCAATCGATAGGGCGAGGAAGAGGAAGAAAAGATTGCGTGCGGTCCGAGGCACGTTTGTTAGGGTACTGCTCCGGCATTCGCTTGGTGTTGATTGGAGAAACCTTCAGAAATCGGAGATCTACCGATCAGATCTGCCGGCCGCTTGCATTCTCCTCCCGACAGAGGTCGAAGTCGACCTTCCTATCTAGAGCATTTCGAGAACACTCGACTTCTTCGCATGTTCCGGGTGCGCAATTAAAACGCTGCTCCGCGCCGTACCGAGGCACGCGTTCTACATAATATGAGTAAATACGTGAGATTCAGCAACCATAGTGAAGAAACCCTGAAGAAAAACATATAATTTTTACGAAGAACGTACCTTCCACATCTTCTGTAAACATTACATATCTGCATTCATATCTCTCTATCTCTATCGCGCTTGAATTTTGATACGGAGCGCACTATTTCTGGGGAAACTAGCGGTAATGTTTAGAAAGCGGACACCGATGTTCTCTCGTCAGTCATGTGTAAACTGTGCGGAACCAAACGCACGAGGCAAATGAGCCATATTCATCCGCGCCGTGCGAATGTATCGAGAGGAAATCGGATTCCCCATCCACAATCGACTGAATAAATCGACGTTTCGACGTTGCGGCGGCCTCTCAGCAGAGCTACCTACGATTATGGGTTTCACATTCACTTTGGCGATGACGCACACGGAGTGGGTATTTCTGAAGATTTCAATTGCTGCAATGAAAATCCGTTGCTTTGAGGCTCTAGTGTATGACCCAGAATTTGGAAGCAAAATGGGGAAATACAAACTGAATTGCGATCAAATTATTTTCCACTCAGAAAAGAATATCTTGAATTAGTATTAGGTATCTTCGAATCATACTATGGCCAGATAAGCGCCTGTCAAAACAGCGTATCTAAATGAATTTTGTGGGATAAAATATCATTTTTACAATTTAATTTAATTTCAAAAATGAAATGTACTTTACCAACATTAAACAATGTCCCAGACATTAAATCGTAATTGTTTCTATGTTTGTGCGAATTTCCACGTTCGATGATTCTGCTTTTTAATACTTATTGAATAATGCATATTAATAGAGAAGTGTGATGCAAAATTAACGACGATCTTGTTCTTTAATCAGAATCAGAGAATACTAGATATCCTAAAGCCTGAGTTCATTGGATTACTTATTTATTGAAAAGTTGGAATGAAGTGAATGGGTTATGGCAATTCTGAGATTTGTCAGTGACCAAACGTCAAATTGTTATTATTCTTGACACAGGTAAATCACAAACGCCAAGAATACAGGGAAATAGAATGTAAGAGAATAATAAATAGGAAAAAATCATAAAGTAAAATGTAAGAATATCTAGTTTTAAAGACATTCTAGAGAAAAACCAATTATTGAAAGCACAATCCAAAAGGTTAATATTTCCATTCAGACCTTTTTTATTTTGATATTAATAATAAATTTCTTTAAATATTTGTCACTCTGAGTAGCTTATTTTTGCTGATATTGTGTATGTATTGTATGAATTGTATAAGTCTTGTATGTGTCTATGTATTATGTATGTTTATCTTGTATCTGCTCATTTCTTGAAACCATTAAAATTAATTTAGTAACAGCTTAATAAAAGATAAAGAATGAAATATTAATGAGTACTAATTAGTGAATTAAATAAGTGAGATATATTAGTAATTGTTGACAATATTAAAGATGTTTGTTGTAAACGAATAATGACTCACAAGAATCGTTTTTAAAGGAATAATGTATATTCCATAAGTGTTATTAATTTATGGATTAATTTCTGAATTGACTTGCTTGTGGCCCGAAACGAGCAATTTAAAGGAATGAAACCAATAAAATTTTATTTCTTTGAAAATTTATTGCTTTAAATAAGATGTAAATTTAACATTACGTTTTTTATGATTTGAATTTTTTTAAAAAGCGTGGGGATTGATTTGTCATTCTTTAGAGACAAATATAAATTAAAATGCAGATTGTATTATTTTGCATTTTGCAGGAAGATAAGAAAGAAAAAGTCAAGACGGGAAGAGAGCTGAGAGCACACTACAAGAAGGGGGCGAGGAAGAAATCGAGACGAGGAATGAGAGCGCATTCCGAGATTCGAGAAAGAATGGAAGGCAAACAATGGAAGCGCATGATGAGTAATCGAAAAAAAAACAAGACAAGGAATGGAGGCCCATGAGAAATTGATATGAAGGCTGAGATCGTGTTCTGTGATGACGAGAAAAGGAATGGTAGCGCATGATGAGTAGTCGAAAAAGAACATGAGATGAGGAATGGAATCATATGGTTAGAAAAGCCGAGACGAAGAATGGCAGCACATGACGAGAAAAACCGAGAAAGAACACGAGACGAGGAATGGGAGCGCATGGCGAGAAAAGCCGAGAAAGAACACGAGACGAGCAATGGGAGCGCATGGCGAGAAAGAACACGAGACGAGGAATGGGAGCGTATGACGAGTAAAGCCGAGAAAGAAAACAAGGTGAGGATTGGGAGTGTATGACGAGAAAAGCCGAGAAAGAAAATCAGGTGAGGATTCTGAGCGTATGATGAGAAAAGCCGAGAAAGAACACGAGACGAGGAATGGGAGCGCATGGCGAGAAAAGCCGAGAAAGAACACGAGACGAGCAATGGGAGCGCATGGCGAGAAAGAACACGAGACGAGGAATGGGAGCGTATGACGAGTAAAGCCGAGAAAGAAAACAAGGTGAGGATTGGGAGTGTATGACGAGAAAAGCCGAGAAAGAAAATCAGGTGAGGATTCTGAGCGTATGATGAGAAAAGCCGAGAAAGAACACGAGACGAGGAATGGGAGCGCATGGCGAGAAAAGCCGAGAAAGAAAACGAGGTGAGGAATGGGAGCACATGACGAGAAAAGCCGAGAAAGAAAACGAGGTGAGGAATGTGATGACGAGAAAAGCCGAGAAAGAAAATTAGGTGAGGAATGAGAGCGCATGACGAGAAAAGCCGAGAAAGAAATCGAGGTGAGGAATGGGAGGACATGACGAGAAAGCCGAGAAAGAAAAGTAGGTGAGGAATGTGAGAGTATGACGAGAAAAGCCGAGAAAGAACACGAGACGAGGAATGGGAGCGTATGACGAGTAAAGCCGAGAAAGAAAACAAGGTGAGGATTGGGAGTGTATGACGAGAAAAGCCGAGAAAGAAAATCAGGTGAGGATTCTGAGCGTATGATGAGAAAAGCCGAGAAAGAACACGAGACGAGGAATGGGAGCGCATGACGAGAACAGCCGAGAAAGAAAACGAGGTGAGGAATGGGAGCACATGACGAGAAAAGCCGAGAAAGAAAACGAGGTGAGGAATGTGATCGTATGACGAGAAAAGTCGAGAAAGAAAACGAGGTGAGGAATGTGATCATATGACGAGAAAAGCCGAGAAAGAAAACGAGGTGAGGAATGAGAGCGTATGACGAGAAAAGCCGAGAAAGAAATCGAGGTGAGGAATGGGAGCACATGACGAGAAAAGCCGAGAAAGAAATCGAGGTGAGGAATGTGAGAGTATGACGAGAAAAGCCGAGAAAGAAAGGTAGGTGAGGATTGGGAGCGCATGACGAGAAAAGCCGAGAAAGAACACGAGACGAGGAATTGGAGCGCATGGCGACT